>WWET01002036.1:65945-78324 GCA_011038615.1 Limnodynastes dumerilii
TATATATATATATATATATTACAATTCTTCTTTATATTGTAGATCTGCAATTATGGTCTGCTTCAATAACTTGTCATTTTTTATTCTTGTTTAAAACTATTATTACTAACCAGACACCAGATCAGACCAGGAGTGGAAGTGGGCAGAATCATAGCAAGGAGGTGGGTTGCGACTCTGGATTAGGGGAGCTCTGCACATGCACTGACAATTATCAGAGGATGGCAGCTCAAACCAGTGGTGTAACTAGGGTTGATAGAGCCCAGGTCAAATCCCAAAAATGCCTCTCTCCAAATATGAATTTGTTTTTTAAAACTAATAATGAAACAATATGCAGTTTAGGTTTTTATAAATCCAGAAAATTGAAACACACAAACCTATGTTTGATGCAATGCAGTCCCCATGCATAAATGTTTCTCCCTGAATTTGTTGTATGGCACTCATCTCTCTTTCTTCCATGACATAGCCCGGCAGTGCAGCAGTCAGTCATCCTCCCTCTCCACTGAAGTTAATGGTTTATCCAACACCAAATGCAGGAATCACTTCAAAGCTGAATCTGGAGTCTGGTAGGTTTAGAGGAAATGGGCCTGATCCAGAACTACCCTGCCCGGCGGTAATACGCAGGGCGTAAGCGTAAGATCGGCTGAAATGCCGATCTGCACATGTGCCGGCCGTAGTATCACCGTAGTAACGGCTGAGGGGGCGTCCCTCGCCGTTACTATGCAAATGTTAGTGTAGGTAGGTGGGAGGAGATATTTTAATTAGGGAGGGAGGGGTTTCCATTAATACGCTCCAGTCGCAGCGTACTTTCCCTCTCTTATGCGGTTAGGGTAGCCTTCAGCCGGCGTAAGCGACAGGGGGAGCGTACGCTGCAACAGGGGGGAGTGTCGGGGGAAGTACATGTTGATACGCTGTGCTTTACTAAGCACAGCGCATCGGCGTAGGTCTGGATCAGGCCCAATGTGCGTAAAAATGAGTTCACTGATAGGGTAGTTGATAAGTAGAATAACCTCCAAGCTGAAATGGTTGAGGCTAACACAATAGAACAATTTCAACATGCCTTGGATAAACATAAGGAAATCCTAATCTTACACTAATTAGAGGGTCAAATAGGAACTAGGGTCAGTATAGTTAAAACAAAATACATTATATATATACACAAATTCTTTTTCACACAGCCAGGGGGCATTGGTCAAACAAAAAAACCTTTTAACTTGCTATTAAGTGTTTTTTTTTAATGTGCTGCTATTAAGGAATATATCCTATGGGATCCTATATTTTTTTGAAGAAGAACATGCATTGGTTTGTCTGTGAATATTATAGATGAATATTATATCCACTGGTATTAGCATGTGTGCAGCTGGTATTCTTTTCAGGTTTCTCTTCTTGCTTATTTTGTTATACTCCGAGCCCTAAACATAAGTCACCTCAGAAGTCGCTCTTCTCCTGGGTCAGGTCTGAATAAGGATCGGCAGGGGGCCTCTCTCCTCCATGCAGGTATCACATGCTGGTCTTCACTCATCTCAGGATGAGCAGAGGAAGCAGCTCTTTACTCTCAGATATGCAAATTTCAGTCACTAGTGGGTCCATAGACTCTCTAGTGATTGAGCGCCTGATCCAGACTTAATAACAACAGCTAATTTATGCATGCAGCATGGGTAAATCTGGCTGTGATAATGCATAGTACTCATAGTGGGCCGTTTACGCAATCTACGTTGCAACAAGTAACATAGATTACGTTACAGAATTACTGTGCATGCGCAGTAGAACATATCGGAAAACTCCGCCCGCATTTGCAATGTGGCCGGAGCTCTGCATACGGCCCAGTAACTCTAATCATATGTAAGTTGTACATAACTCTGTATGATAGGGAGTGACATCCCTACGCAAGCCGGATATACGGGTGAGGAGGCATTTAAATTGTACAGTATGGGCTGGGTTAGCGCTTATGAATGTCAACGCATTGCGTACGACCTGAAATATGCAAGGAAAAGTTAAGACAGGGTTCTGGACACGTAAGTCAGCTATGTTACGTAAGTAAGAGGGGAGTGTCAGGGGCAGTGCATTATCTTTAGTAGTATGTAACTTAGCTAGACTTGCGTACGTAAAATAATCTTAAGTCTGGATCAGGCCCTGAGACATCGGCCGGGATGAGAGGAAGGGGCCGTCCTCTCTGCTTATCATTGATAATGAAAACTGCTTCAATGCCTGTCATTTTCAGAGATGAGAAGAGGGGGTGGCCCATCTTCTCCTCTGTGCACCAGCAGAAAGGGGAGTTGTCTGACGCCCCCTTCCAATGGCATCCATTTGGGCCCAGGGCACATGCCCTACATTTCTCATGCTAGTTACGCCACTGGCTCAGACAGCACTCAACACTCAGCACAAGAAGGTGACCTCTGATCGCTAGGAATGGAAAACACCCCTTTTAGTAAGCAGCGCATGTGTAAGCATTGCTTTAGCAGTCAATTTGTATCTTCTTGAACCAGAATTCCATTGTGGTAAAAATTCAGGGTCAGGGTAAGACGTTTCAGGACGTGGAAGCACTCCACTCTAAAGGAAGGGGAGTTACATTAAGGGCTGGTTTATTTTACATGGGAACGGTGTGTAAATCTTTAGGTAGGGTTCTGCAAGTGTGACCTGGAAATTTTCAGTCTATATTAAAGAACATAAGACAATATTGGAAATATGAAAGTGCGGAAGGTAAACTGAAAACATTCACAAAAAAATACTGCCCAAAGCTTGTTAGAAAAAAATTGGTACCACATATAATCATGAATTCTAAGTGACTACGGACTCTGTTTAGACTCACTTTCATTTGAGGTCAAATGCAGTGATTTGATTTTATTATTTAGAACAACAAATGGGAATTCTGCAAACTGTAATTTGTTCATATGCAGTTGCAACTTGCCAGAACAATAATCCCCTCCACCACCACCACCACCAAGAGGTGTCAAGAGGTGTAAACTTTCCCTTCCAGCTAGAGCCTGATTTACCTAAATACTTAGCTAGCAACTCAGCAGGATTCTGATACTAATGAAATGTAAGACTTTAATAGCTACTAAAGAAAGTGATGGATTTGGCAGCAATTATGAGAGCAATTTTGTAGATGTGTTTATTGGATATTACAAACGTATGAGTGGCTGAACTCTTCATTCATTTTGTTTTCAATCATAATACCTGTTGACTGGCAAGATTGGATTTTACTTTCAGACAATATACAGACACTTAATTGTTATCAATTCGTGACAATCTAGCTACTGCTAGATTATGTAACTCAGCAGTCCCTGAACAAGTGATGAAAGATGTCATTTCACACCTGCTACAAGATATAATTGCTCAAATATCTATCTATCTATCTATCTATCTATCTATCTATCTATCTATCTATCTATCTATCTATCTATCTATAGGATAAGGTAAGTAATTTACCAGAAGCCAGCGTCCAAAGAAATTAAGCAACAATACAATGGTAATTTTAGAAAGAATTTAGGTTTATTGGGGTAAAAAAAATATATATATATCACTGTCTATTCCAGAAAGTAACAAAAGACACTTCAGTGTGCAAGGGCATGAAAAGTGAAAATGCCCTTGCACACTGAGGTGTCTTTTGTTACTTTGTGGAATTGACATTGATATACATATTTTTTTTACCCAATAAACCTGCATTCTTTCTAAAATTACCATTGTATTGTTGCTTAATTTCTTTGGACGCTGGCTTCTGGTAAATTACTTACCTTATCCTATAGATAGATAGATAGATAGATAGATAGAAAGATAGATAGATAGATAGATAGATAGATAGATAGATAGATAGATAGATAGATAGATATTTGAGCAATTATATCTTGTAGCAGGTGTGAAATGACATCTTTCATCACTTGTTCAGGGACTGCTGAGTTACATAATCTAGCAGTAGCTAGATTGTTATAAATTTGTGAAATATTTTGTCTAGTAGCACTTTTCTACAATATTTACAATCTACAATTGTGTAGATCTGATGTGATTAGGAGTCAGAAAGTCAAGGGTGTGAAGAAAGTGTCTGCTAAATGGAGGTATTAACCGGTTTACAAATGTTCCTTCTGACAAAGCACAAGAGGAAAGTAATTTTGATTGCAATTGTGTCCCTGTCAGAGAGCTTTGCAACATATTGCTTTGTTCAATGAGCAGGGAATGTTAGGGACTGGATTATACGAAGGAAGGCTAAGTGCATGTTGCTAAGTAGGTGAAATGTTTGTCTGATGGTGGAGAGACACTGAAGAACCTACCTTAACTGGACAGAGGAGCCCCTGTGTGTTTCCAGCATGCCAGAACAATGTCACTATGCTAATACCACAGGCCAATCTATGTGAAACCGACTGTGACTTTATGCATGACAGATATGAAGTCAGGCATGGGGCAGGTCAATTTAGGCTGAAACCAAGACTGTCTGTGAGAAAGAGAGGCACACGTGGCTATCAAGGGGACAACATGGCAGTCACCTTTCCCCTTCATTCATATATTTATTATATTGAAATGATCAAAACTAGTGTTATAGAAAGTATGTATGATGTTTACCTAATAAGGAAATGCTTTTCTGATTATATAAAAACCTAATAACACAAAAATAATAAACCTAGAGAAAGCAAACCATCTTACAATGCAATGCAAACTCTTGTTTTAGTGAAGGGATATCCTGTCTATTTTTTTTTTATACAATGCATATATTGGGCAGCTTTGTTTAACACTGTAATTTAGAGTTGAACTATGACATAACCTGTTTGAACCTTTAATCTGACCATATAAATTAAATTTGCCACCCACATCAACAAAGCAACATACTAAAGCCCCATACACACTACAGTTTTTTAAAAGATGGATGACATTATAGAACATTTTTATTGCCAATCAGGCTGCATACACACTACAAATGATTTTCAATTGAGTCTTCAGTACTGAATGGCTTGATCGTTTAAATGAAAGTTTTTAAAAGATTTTGTGTACTTTGCAACGATCAGGCATGATTGTTGCAGCGTACACACATACACAATGTCGTTCAAAACACTCCAATCGGGTGTTTTGAACGATTATCGTTTAAAAAAAACTGCAGTGTGTATGGGGCTTCAAAGATATAAAGCTACATCCTGGTATTTATATCATACCGCCAAGACAATATGTCTTGTGATATACTGCCACTGGTGCAGAGCCTTCCCTCATTTCCCTTTGCCTTCATCTAGCCTGTTTTACACTGGTTATTATCCACCGCGGTGTACCAGATGCCTGTACTTTCCCTTTTAGTTAATGTTTTTGTCAGTGTATAGGGTTGTGTTATTTGTGACCTGATTGTACTTTTTGTTTTATAGTGTTGTAGATGTCTGCATGTATTTATGTATAAAATATAACAAAAACAGTTGTTTCAAAAAACAAAACAAATAGAAATTTTCCTCAATACAGTCAGTGGTGTTTTAAGAAGTGAGGGGGCCCTTGTGAAGGATTTGTACATGGCCCCCCTCTCCTTACCTTAGACAGGACTATCCCAATTCATGGACAGAAAAGGTGCGGGGCCTAACGGCGATGTAAGCCCCCCCCCTACCCACGAATAGGGACAGTCCCACCACAACAGGGGAAGGGGGGCTAATTTGGCATCTATTTCTTCCCTCCAGAAGATCTTAGAGGGAAGAAATAGATGCCGAATGGCCCCCATTCTCCTGCCAACCCTGGGTGCAGGATGCATGCCACAGGGCCCCCTGTTCTGAGGTGCCCGTGTGCACTGCACACCCTGCAGCCATGCTTCACTCCATTGCTTTGCACGCACATGGGTGGAAGATGTAGCTGTCCTGCACATACAATTACAGCCACCTGCCTGCACAGAACACCCCTGTGTACATGAACAGGGAGGCAGCTGTTCCACATAGGTGCAGAATAGCTGCATAGGGTATGTTTTGCAGCTGCCAAACTGTTCCACTGGGATTCAGTGGGAATGGGCAGTGGCCTGGTTTTTGCAAGTGAATTAGTTTCTATATGAAGGCCTATGTATATTTGCTACCACTTATACTCACTCTTTTGATAGCTCATTTGTGAGAATTGATTTTAACATAATTACACTCAGTATTACTACATAAGATACATGTTACTGAGCACTGGAGCAGGAGTAAAATATATGCTACATTGCATTATATGGAAATATATACCTTCAGTGGTAATTTTTATATAACATTTTACATGCAATGCTATCCTTTTACTTGCCTTCGTTTTTCTACTTTACACAGTTGGCGGGCACTAGGAGGCTTAATGACGGGAATCATGCAGTCATCTAGCCCCACCTCTACTGGCCAATGCTGTTACAGGCACCATTGCAGTGATCTATAGCGTGACTGAGTAAGGGGTGTGACAACAATGTTGCGATTTTCATCAAAATGTATTATCAATGCATTTGACCCACAGCAGAGCCTAATGATAATCATAAGTCCTCAAGCCCTGCCCCCACTTTTCATTGATGCTCTGATTTTTTTAAGGCTAGATGTGGCTGGCGCCCCTAGCAGAAATATATATCATGGTTGCCGACTTTTGGCAGCTTCCCTCGGGGAGATCCCGGAGAGAAGCTAGCGACGCATGTAGGGGGCGGGGCTTAATGACGCGTGTTATGCAAATCGCGTTATTAGGCTCCGCCCCTGACTCATACTGACCCGTTTTTACTTGAAATAGGGGTCGGGACGGGGCTTGATGCCGCAAATTGCGTGATTAAGTCCCTTTCTGTGCCTAGCAACACTAGTATACTAGGCAGGGGGGAAGGACTTGAGGCCGTGGTTTTCCGGGAGAGTCGGCAACCCTGATATATATATATACACATGTATAGCTGTATTTTATTGCCTGCTTTGGATACCTGAGTTGGTTAATTATCCTATGTAGGCAATAAGATACAGCAGTGCACATGGGAAAGTTTGGAAGTATGGCTATCCAACAAAGAAAGTTCAATGATGTGTGCACAGTTTAACATTGTTTTCATTGAACCTTTATTAAACTGATTAAACTGATTCACTAATGCTATATTAGTGGGATTTTCAACATACCAACACACTGCATATTAAGTACCACATAATGCAAAATCAAACTGAATAAAACATTATAATAAAACAATAAAAAATTGCACATGACTTGACATAACCTATACATTTATTAGCCAGAAAGAGTGAATACACTTAATTTAAATAAATGGCTATGTATTTCATTAATATACACTGTATCACCAGGGCAGTCCATCTCTGTCTCCATGATCTGACCTTTCCCCTCCTCCCACAATTCTCCAACCATCTCCCCTGCAAGTTATTGCAGGCTGCAGTTCTGGTGAAGACCTTGAAACTGAGGTTTACTTCTATCAACGGTGCTGGAATACTCCCCCTCTGCCCTTGGCAGCTTCTGATTACTGTGAAACTTATTAATGATGTCTGTGGGGGCAGGGAGTGAAGATAGAGTAAGAGGAGTCAAAATTTTCTCTTGACAATGACCACAAGGCCTAACCTTGGCTGGCATACCAGTGACAGTGATAAATGCTAAAAGGTATCGGGGAATCTAGGAATCCTAGGCCATGTTTTGTTTTTGTGGTATGTCTTTTAGACCTGAGGCTAGTTTTGCTCTTCTTCCTGTACAGCAAATTCATTAATGAGAAGTAAGTTAAACAGCAAGTTTGTACAGACAAGCAGACATCAGACTGTCTACACATTATGCATACAAAACATAGAAAGTTATGCCTCAAAAATGTCAGTGAGGATTGAAATATTAGTTATATACATGCTCATGCCATACCTACAGACATTTTCTGTACTCTACCCACATTGTCCCCAATTAAATAAACACAGGGTTGCTGATTTTTAAAGGCTTCCATAGCTGCATGCAGGGGGCGGGGCTTAACAGTGTGATTTATGACTATCAATTACCCCTTTCAGGGTTTCATAGGGATGGGGGTAGGGCTTGATGATGCAATTTGCATCATCAAGTCCTTCCCTGTCCTACTCCCTAGCAACACTAGTAAACTAGTGTTGCCAGGTAGGGGGGCAGGACTTGAGGCCGTGGTTTCATGGAAACCACAAGCCCATTCCAGGAGAGTCGACAACTATGAATAAACAGGATAACAAAAATAAAAACTTACAAAAAGTAAGGGTTAATGCTGTAGTCACATTAAAATCCTGGAACTGTTAAGCTAGATTCCCTTTGCTGGCTGGAACAAGCACATGTTATTATACTTGGGATTTCCTTCCCATCAGATGCAAGCAGAGAGAAAGCATTAAAAATGTTGAAGAACAGGATTGAGTTTAACTGCAGTGTTCAGGAGAGGGGAGCGGCTCTCAGCACCAGCTGCGGGGAGATCTCAGAGCGCCACTGCTTAATGTGGAAGAACAGAGCCAATGTCAGGTTTTAATATGGAGAAAACAAATGGCTTTGTTTTGTTTTGTTTTGTTTTGCAGAGCACAGTGTAGTAACAAGGAGCCAGATCCAGAGCTACGACTAGGAGCGTATTTACTCTCGCCGTAGTTGTAAAAACGCTGTTTTGGATGTTCTGTGCATGCGTGCGGCAGATGTTACGACCAGAAACTCTGATCATATTTACGAGCCATGGCTCATCAGCGTAACTACGGACGAAGAGGCGTGCCAGCCATATGACACCTGTAATTACGCTTCGGAGGCGGAGTGAGGCATTTAAATTGTACAGTATGGGCGCGCTTAGGCATATAAGTATGTGCAGCCATTACGGCCGACCGCAGTTACGCTTGAAAAAGTTAAGGTAGAGTATGGCAAGCAAACATACGTACAAACGAGGGGAGTGCCTAGTTATTACAAAAGCGTAAATACGCTATGCGGTGAAACGTAACCCAAACGTAGGTCTGGAACTGGTCCAAGGACTACTGTTTTTTGTCACTTAGAATGTATATATATATATATATATATATATATATTGGATAATTGCCTCCAATCATGTCAACAATTTTTTAAGATTTAACCCGTTAAGCAATATTTAGGATTTTCTGTTTATCATACTTGTACTGAATCTGCTGAATACATCCTGAAGTCTTAAACAAGAAAGAGTTATTGATTTGAATAGTTATCAGTAGATGGAATGGAAACCAGATGATGTGGAAGAAGTGGGGAGTAATTGACAAAGTTCTTTCCTTTTTATTCTCACAGTTATCACTGACCTGAACCTTTATCTCCAGGGTAAGAAATAGGGGTTTGACCTCTGTAGAATGATCTGGGAGGAATCACTGAAGATTTTTAGCTGTAGGAGCTGCAGGTCTGAAGTTCAGTGCATGCCATCAAAATTGGTTGTCTTTTATGTACAACAATCATCCAGACTATTTGTTAATGCTAGAAGTTTGCAACATTCGAGTCCGTGTTACATCTAATAATGGGTGTGCACTGGAGATTTTTCTGACGATTATTGTGCAGATCACACATCTTACCAGTGTGTACTGTACAACAATGCTCTAGAATCACGTGAAATAGCAGTGTATATATAGCAGAAATTTTGAGTGTGTAATGTGTCCCAACCTTCAGTGCAACGACTCCCATTCCTCTTCCTGCATAGATTGCCTTTGTGGGCGTGCATATCATTGCAGCAGAGGATTATGGGTGCTCTTTCAAATAGATCTACTGGGTAATAGATACCACATTGCTAAGAAAAAGTGTATACAGGGCTGGCACAATGCAGTAAGCGGGGGGATGCGTGGTCTTGTGCTTTCCCTGAGCTTGGATGGCTGACGCTGTTTAACATTGTAAGCATAGTGGTGAGAGCGCCTTACAGTGTTTAATAGTGACAGCCATGTACTGCTGCTGTGCCTGTCGGGTAGTGGGGGAAGCTGAGTTTTGTGTTGCAGCTTGATTGGAGTTTTACATCAGGAACTTTCAGTTGGCAGCTGAAAGGTGGTTTACTATCAGCTGTTCTGTGTAACTGTTGCAGTGATATACTGTGTGTAATGCGGCTGTAGCAGGGGCGACGAGAGGAAGAGTCAGATAGGACTTCCATATTGTTATAGGTCATACCAGCGTCACACTGAAAGAGAGACAGCCACGCCATTAAGGAGAGCAGAAGACCAAGGAGCAGTAGAAGGAGGGAAGATAGCAAAGGTAAATAAAGTATAGGAATTATAGATACAAAAGCGGGTATATTGGGAGACTGGAGGCACATAAGGTGGAGTATTAGGAGGCTGGAAATACATAAGGGGGAATTTTTGGAGGCTGGAGAAACATGAGATCGGAAACTGAGAGACATGAGGGGCAGTGGTCGAAGTGGAAATTTAGAAGTGGCGGTATGGATATTTAGAAGTGGCGGTATGAAAATATAGCAGTAATAGAAGTGAATGGAGATTTATAGCTTTTTATTAAATCAGAGGAAGAAGTTACGGTATGGCATACCCCCGTATACCCCATCACTTCGAGCCCTGATGAGGGGATATATTAGGAGGCTGAAGAAACATGAGACAGGAAACTGAGAGACATGAGGGGGAATATTGGAAGGCTGGAGAGACGTTTGGAGGAATATTGGGAGACTGGAGAAATATGAGGGAATACCAAGAGGTTGGAAACACATATGGGGTAATACTATGAGGCTGAAGTGACATAGGGGTGAATATTTGGAGGCTGGAGATAAATAAGGGGGAATTTTGGGAGACTGGAGACAATGAGTAGGAATATTGGGAGGCTGGAGACAATGAGTTGGTATATTGGGAAACTAGAGTGACATGAGCGGTGATATTGGAATACTAAAAACACATGAGGGGAATATTGGGAAACTGAAGAGATGTGAGGGGAGATTATTGGACGTCTGGGGACACACATGGGAGAAATATGTAGTCGTATTCTGCGGCAGTTTTTAGGATGCAGTGGTAATTGTATAGTGGAGACTCGAGTGCTGTCTGTATTGTATAGTAGTGACTATGATTTGCTTTTTTATTATGGTTACAAGATTGCATTTTATGATGCTCACACGGATACTATAATGAAGTGTTATAGTAAATGTTAAATTGTTAAACAGGAGGGCGCAAGTTAGTAGGGAGGCGTTGAACACCCTGAGTGCATGTGCAGGACCGTTGCTATTCTGAACCAGATACAGATTTAATAACATTGGCCAACTGACACAAGCAGGATACATAAGTTGGCCAATGTTATTAAGTCTATCGATCTCATATCTATCTATCTATCTATCTATCTATCTATCTCATATCTATCTAACTATCTATCTATCTCTTGATATTTAATAAAGTACATTTTTCTAAAACTGTGTTTGATTATATTTACTGAAAGGTCTAGTAAGTTATGTACATTGTGCAGCAGAAAACATTATTGAAGCTGGGGATCAAATGTTACCCAAAGCCAAAACCACAGAACTTCTCTACAGACGACATTAGCATCAAGTATAATATGCCAAGGGTGTGATGAGTGCAAAGAAAAACTGATTTTAAACACAAAGCATATGTAATTCCTGGTATAAAAACATTGTATACCTATGTCATTTGTACAAAGCTTCTTTTCTATTGCAACAACTTGTCACTGTTTTATGTCTACTCTCTATTTATCAAAAAAAATGTCAGCGTATTCTCATTATAAGCCCCAGAAGAGCCATTACTTAATTCTGTAAGATAACTGAAAGTTGCTTGATGGCAGAATAAGGCTACTTTTACTATATTATTAGGGTGCAGGTGAAGAATAATACACTGTAAATCTGCTATATGCAAAGCAATATATGATTTTACAGACATAATCTGAGTTCAGCGTCTGCATCCCTGGGTAATATGATTGGCAAACTGTAAAGAAACAAATCCTGCCATGTAACCAGTGTAAGTGCAGGCTTGTCCCATATCTTCTTTATTACTGTAGTCTTTACAGAGACACACAGCCCTCCACCATCAGTAAGTCATTATGTCCATTGAAAGGTAATTAATTTTTCTTTTAACCTGCCAAGTTTAGATGATCTTGGAGAGCTGGTTCCTTGGTTGATATCCCAGAGGAACCATTACTCAGAAAACTAAGAAAACAGGACCTTATATAAAACAGATCCCAGCTTGTGCCTCAGACTCCCCTTAATAAGTATAAACACCTCAATTTTCTCTGTACACTAAAGAAAAACCTTCCTGGGATGTTTGGAATGTTCAACTTGACAATTAATGTATTCTGTTGTTCAGTATATACTTGTGTAAGTAAATACTTTTAACACAATAATATCAATAATAAAACACACTAACCATTACAGGACTTCAACATAACACTAATTGTCACAACATTTAATGAATGTTTACACTTTATATAATATTACAAATGACCAATATTACATATTTTTATATGCTCATGATAAAAGAACTAAACATCATTTATTATTATTATTATTATTATTATTATTATTAATAATAATAATAAT
>WWET01002036.1:140161-183016 GCA_011038615.1 Limnodynastes dumerilii
CGTGATATTCCTCTATCAAAAAAAGAGCATGTAGTTTGGTAATTAAATAAAATGGTAAAATTTTATATTATAATATGTTATATTATGTCCAAATCTTGGCATTGAAGCAGGGAAGCCACCAATCATAGTTATCACTTATAAATGGTGAGTATGGAATGGCATAGAACACTTTACCATTTAATTTAGTTACCAATAATAATAATAATAATTTGTTTATTTTTGGACATTTTTAGAACGTTTCAGACTGTTTCTATGGTACACGGTCCTGACTCCCTGAATGGTTACAGACAATCAAGCAGCCTCTTCACCATCAACTCAAACCCTTTTATTTCTTCCTTCTACATTATCAAGGGCTGTGTATTTAGCAACAATGATTTTTATCAGACTGTGTTATTTTACCTGTGTAGCCTCATTTGCATCCCACCGTGTACTTACAAGCATTGCTTCCAACAACTCACCAATGATGTTAATAAACTGTATTGTCTCATTCAAACCCTCTGTTTAGTTACCTTTTAACAACTCTGAAAGTGTGTTTATCCCCTGCCTTTATTTAGACCAGTGGTACGCATCCTGATCCCTACCACATGATTCAAGCTTTCATGGTGGCCAGTGGGGGTTGGACAGCCCTGATAGCAGTCACGCCTGGTATTGACTGATGTGGGGGGGATGGTTGGGTGTTTACTTACCTTTGTGTCCCTCTTTCCTTTCTCATCCACGGCGCTCTTCTGACTTCTCACTTGTCGACTCTCCTAGCTCCGCAATGGCTAGCGTCTTCTGGCAGGCACGTCGTGAACAGCACGTCGGTGACATCATCCGGTGCATCATCCCACCGGTTGCGTCACCCGGCTCATGCACACAGCACTTTTTGGGACAGGTGAATTCTAGGGTTACCACCTTTTAACAAGAAATTCCCAGATACAGACACCCCTTTCCCCCAGACAATGACACATTTATTTTTGGTGTTTGAATTTTTTCGTTTTTAGTCTTTTTTACTTTGCTTCAACATATATACAGTCATAGACTCATTGGTATCCCACACTCTCGGTACCTCCAATATAGGACCTAGTTAATAGTTTGCCTCCAAATACTCAGGGTGTGCTGAATGTTTAACAATTTATAGTTTAGGGCACGGGCTAATATAACTGTGCTAACCCCTTCTACTTTCTGGTTGGACCCTCCTAGAGTATATTTGGTCCTGCCCACATGTTGTGTTTTCCAGAATTTTTCCAGAGCCACTTTATTTTCCCAATCTGCCCCTGCTAGAATATATATGCTTTTTGTCAATCAGACAGAGACATTGGTTGCTAAACTCCAGCTGAAAAGTCACAACCATAAAATTTTACACGGGTGCTGGAGTTCGCTGTTCGCGCTAATTTAAAGGTACCCAGTCACCAGCATTGTCTTTATTCATCTGACACTGGTGAACTATCTGTACAGATCCGTTACTTTACATACTCTTTGGATACTGTAACTACTGCCTCAATATACTATACTTAATTACATTACTTTGTATTATCAGCTTATATCATTGGGTGCTTTAGTTCTGATGCTTCAGAACTTTTTGTCCATACATTTTCTGCTATAACACATACCTGTTGGTACCGCGAGTACTTTTATATACAATTGCAGAACCTCATAATACTGCACCAGTCCTCATTACTGGATACATACCAAATTACTATATTGAAACCGCTCTGTCCATCTTGATAAATG
Organism: Limnodynastes dumerilii; assembly: GCA_011038615.1. Classification (NCBI taxonomy): domain Eukaryota; kingdom Metazoa; phylum Chordata; class Amphibia; order Anura; family Limnodynastidae; genus Limnodynastes; species Limnodynastes dumerilii. The sequence goes on from WWET01002036.1 coordinate 141,875, forward strand.
CATATATCAGCTCTGATGGTCCATCTACTTATCTATTGATATTTATGACCTATGAACCTATGATACTTTTATTGTGCCAAGTGGTCTTTATTTTGTGACGGTTGTTGGACTTTAGACTCAATGTGATACATTCAATATTACATAGGCGACGTCACCATAGCTGCAGACTCGGTTATCCATCGCATTTTATCAATATTATTGATCAGCAACTATATTATTGGAAATGTCAGAGTATATTGTTAGTCTATATTAAGCATATTTCATGTGATCTTCATTTTATAATTACTTATATTGATATTGAAAGGGGATCATTGACCTGATATAGTCTATATTAATATATGTTAATATGTTTTTAATTATTTTTAATTAAATATTTAATAATAAGGTATTGACTGTTTGACCTACGCTCTTCTTTATTTGTGGTTTAATTTCTGAGAATTAACTTTAAAGTGCCAACCACACAGAATTCCCAAAATTACCCATTGTTTATTCACAATGCACTGGATCTTGCTATAATAACTAGGAGACTTATGTACTCTACATACAGAATATGTCTCCTATGAGCACTGCGCATGAGCAGTACAATTAATTCCTCATCTGAATGCAACCACCCAATGCAGCAATGTAGGTTAATGTACATAATCTGCTATTAGTTCTGGATCCAGTCCAATGGCACCAGTTATTGTATACTAGCCACAAGAATAGCATGAAATACTGACTGAACAATTGGGACTGCTTCATATATAACCACCAAAATAGGGCATCGCAGAAGATAGTGGCAAGTAAAATATGACGTTATCCAATACAAGTCACTGGAATGGGATTCTCATTCTGCATCAAAATATAAAATAATAAAAAATTCATAAAATTCTCAATGAAATCTTCATTAATCTGTGTGAGAGAAGTCGGCCATCTTGCTCCTTTCGTGTGAAGCCTGAGTATACCCAGGGCTGTCATTTGATACGTGCAATATTTTATAATTTTCCTATCTTTATAATGGGGCATATTTTCCCAAACTATTCTTTTCTCAGAAATGTCACCCCCAATAGCACTGCCTGAAACATTATGCCTCTCCCAAAAAATCAGCTAGTCTGAAGCCTCCCTGTACACTGAGTTCTTCCCAAAGAACTGACACAAGATGTAGGCCTTCAAACTGAAAGTGGAAAAATCACTGGCATTTTCCACTTAGACCTATTCCTAATGCGTAATTTTTTCATTATTTTCTATAAAATCTGGCATGCGCCACCAACAAACAATTGCAGTCGGTTGGTGCCGCCTGCCATTTCATATGTAACTTTCTTTAAACACTGTAAACATATATTATATATTATATTATATGTTATATATGTATAAAAATACACACACATAAATTTATAGCTTTAAAAACCAGTAAAATTATGTAAGGCATCTTTTTTTGGGTTTGCTTTGGGGTAATTCAGCCATAGTTACACCGCTGATAAAACAGTCATAGAATGAAAAGAAAAATCAATGAACATGAGTACACTTGGTAAATCTAAAAATTATTTGGTAATAATCTTTGCGGCCCCCTGCTGGACGGCGTTGCCTGTTACGTTACTTCCGTGGTTTCACTTTCTTTATATGCGGCGAGTGTTCAGCGGGTGCGGTTTGATTATTTTGGCTCCCTGTGGATTACAAACAGTTTTGAAGACATGAAGATTGTCAAGAAGGATAAGGAATATGATGTGACTTACCTTTTAAGAGCGAGGTGGCCAGATGTCAGCAATGCCTTGCAAGATGGCATCAAAGGGGTTTTCTGCTCCCAAAGTCTTCCTCCACATAAATTCTGCTAGATACGACTGAAGGTGGTGGCGAGCAGTGCCTCTTTGCTTCTTATTCCTCCATTTAGCGGAGCCTCACATTCTTTCAACATTTTGGGTATGTGTGCCTGTTGTTGGATCAATGAACTGGTATTTGTGGTTCACAATGGCATGGCTGTAGCCTGCTTTTTCTAGCTCCTCTGTCTTATAGGCATGCCAGCAGTCAGAATAAATGTGAGATCCCTCCTTAATGTTTTCCACAATTTTTGCCATCAGTGTGTCAGCTTCTCTATTGGGGACCTGAACCAGAAAGCAGGCTCCATTTTCCCTGCATACCCCTCCGAAGACTCATTGTTGGGGCAAAAGCCTGCCAACATTGCTTTTTCTCCTCACAAATACACTCATCTATTTCAACAATTTTGCCAGGACCCCCTATTTTTTCTTTGGGTTGACGCATCAGTTGTAATGAGAACACTTCTCTCATGTAATTGTTCCAGTTGATGGTGGTATTTTGGCTCATATTAAGCTGCTTTTCGCACAACTTGATGGATGTCAACTCCTCTGCCCAGCAATATACAAATCTCAGTGCTGTTAAAAACGGTATCCTGCAACCATTAAACCAGTTGTCAGACCTGACACTGGTTTTCTTCTTACACGTTTTCATGTTACAGCGCCAAATGTTGTCACTGACACATAACTTCATATCATGGCCATTGACACATTTTCTGACTCTAGGTAAAATGCCTCTTTCTTGGAAAAAAGCAACTGCATCTTCCTCATTCTGTGGTAAATTAAAAATAGTCAGCATTTTGGGAGCTTTTTACCACGTAACATAATGGGGGGACAATTGTGGCTTACTATTCTCTATATATCTTTTTTTTGTACCACACAAGATGAGAGTGACAGAACAGATATTTGGCGCTCACGCTCGCAGAACAGATTCATTCGGCACTCGCAAGGCAGTGTTTGCGCAGCAGTGGGGATACTTTACTTGCGTTGCGGAGGGGCCCGCAAAGATGAGGAAGTACCAATTATTTTAATAAAAAGCATTTAACATTTTTTTTATATTCTGATGGGTTTCTTTGTTATTAATCTTTCGTTGTCACTGTAATTTGTTTTTCGTCGTCGTTTTCTTGGAGGTTCCAAGATTTCTTCTGGTTTAATATTTTCTTTATTTTCTTCTTCGTCTAAAAATGTTTCACTTGTTTCTGTCCCTATTCCAGATATTTTATTAATATACTCAAATTATATACTTGAATTTTCAAGGTGGGACAGGCTTCCTTCCTCAAAATCCAAGGACATTATGTAGTCCTCCATGTCCTCCATGTATTCTTCCTTGTCTATAGATCTTTCATTTGTTTCTGTCCCTATTTCAGATAATTCATCAATATACTCAAATAGTGTTCTTGAATTTTTAAGCTCGGACAGGCTTCCTTCCTCAAAATCCAAGGAAATTATGTAATCAAACAATGTGTGCTCCTCCTCCTCCATGTATGCTTCAAAATTTAGGATAATATTATTTCCCATAATTTGCTTTAGAAAATACAACAATTTCTCGCCCAGGGCTAATAGTACTGTAGCAGGTAACATTGTTTTCTACTGTTGTATTATTCATTTTTCTCCCAATTTCCCGGTAGACCAGTACCGTAATGTGTAGTGTGTGTATAGAGTGCACTGTGTGTATGTATCTGGAGTTTAGTGTGTGTGTATGTGTGTGCACTATGCGTATCTATTTGGAGTGCACTGTGTTTATGTGTGTGCATGTATGTTTATGGGATGCACTATGTGTATATTTCTGGAGTGCACTGTGTGTGTATGTAACTGGAGTGTGTAGTTTGTGTGTATGTGAGTGTATGTGTGTGTATATGGAGGGCACTTTGTGTATGTGTATCTGGAGTGCACTATGTGTGTGCACTATGTGTATGTATCTGGAGTATGCACTGTGTGTGTATATGGAGTGTTTGTGTGAGTTTGACTGTGTGTGTGTATCTGGAGTGCACTGTATATGTATTTGGAGTATGCAGTGTGTGTGTGTGTTTATGTATATGGAATGCACTGTGTGTGTATTTGGAGTGCACTGCGTGTATGTGTGTATGTATGTATGTATATGTCGGTAGCTAGAGAAGGGAAGGAATTGGCCATCACGGTGCTGCACTGGTGCTAAATAAAATTTTTTTTTAAATGTGATCCTTTTTAATATATATATATATATATATATATATACACACACAATATGAATGAGGTTGTTGTTGCAATTGACTTTAAGCAATTGAGAGACCATATTAACTAGGTTTTTAGTACTTTGTTAACAATACATTTTCTTTCTAATAATGAGAAAACCGTCATAGCCTAACCTTGTATATCTCTCTGGAAATAACATAAACTAAATCTTTGTAAACATAAAGGGTTTTATAGCTTTCAAGGCTGTGCTAATAGTGTACTTGTATACAGCACCAGTGGCGTAGGAATGAAAATTTTCATGGGGGGGGGGGGGGGGGGGATTATCAGCTGTGCACATACAGAACCCAAAGCCATATCAACAAAGCACACTCTGTTAGACTGCCCCTTTCACACAGGGCTAGGGAGATAGCAGAGTTATGTTACCAAAATCAATGGATTCTGGAAAATAAATGTGCGCTGCAGTGTATTTTCCAGCAAAGTCAGCCAACAGTTTCTGCATTGTTTGCTTTTTCTTATTGCGTAGCTGTTCACTTTGTATGATACAATGTCTTATTTTTTCCTGCTATCATTATAATAATATAAAATGGTAGATTACATTCTATGTAATTTTTTCCACTCAATGAGAGATGCTTATTATAAATAGTTTTATTCATTATGAGGTAGCAGATTTTTGTTCCAGGATAAAATACATTGTAACACAAGGTTTGTAAATGCATTTTTGTATTTTGAAAGCTGGGAAAATACTGGTTATTTTCAGTGGCATTTTAAAGGGGGGTTTCCAATGTGTGTAATATATGTGGGGTATGTTAGCATACCTCCCAACATTTTGGAGCCGGCAAACGGGACAAATAAGCTCCGCCACGTACCATCCAAGCTCTGCTCCTGATCCGCCCCCACTATCATGTCGCACGGGGCAAAAATTACCCCTAGCCTATGAGTGTGTGTGTATGTTAGGGAATTAGACTGTAATGAAGCAGAGGTTGAAGGACTGTTTAAAATTGTAGAGAGCTACTTAACATGATGGCACAGTTAAAAATAAATAAATAAAACATAATGACAATACTGATAATATGGTCGTACTATCTGACTGCCAAGACATCTAAGACGTCCATTAACACTCTGGGCCCGATTCAATTGCCGGCGAAGCTTTCAAAAAGATTGCGTCGGAAAAAATACGCCGCCTTCGCCGGCAATTGAACGTTAAAAATTCGCTGATTCAATAATTTTTTTACCGCTGCGCTAAAACAGCAGCCAGCGGTAAAAAAATATAATACAGTGTCTGAAATAACGTTCTCACCATATTTCAGACTGGCTAATAACCTGTCATTAGCGCCGGGTACTTCCTGCTAGCAGGAGGTGATTTGCGACGTTCTAAGAAGGTTTTCATTTTTTTTTACCTAGGCACCTGCGCAGCGGTCCATGGCCTGGCATCCATGGGCATACTGATTCTTCTAGTTCTACATGGCATCAGCATTCCCTGTTGAGGCACAAGATAGGGCAGCGTTAAAAATCCGCACCTCTCATAGGGGCGGATTTTTAATTAACGCTATCGGTAAAAATCCGGCGTATTTTTAACGCAAAAAAATAATTGAATAGCAAAAAAAATATCGCCTGTAATTTAAAAAAAAATTGCGTTAAAAATACGCCGGCGAAGGATTTTTCGGTAATTGAATCGGGCCCTCAGCTGGATGCCTCTGGCATTTGATCAGGACTATTGTGTATTTACAGTGTGTGTTAATTACATAGAACAGTAGTAAGATTAATATTTTATTTCACCTCTGTGTGTAAATTGGTGGTGTGCCCTTCAGCACAGGTCAACTACATGGCTGCAGCTGGACTCACCAACCAGATCCAAACAGCCACATAATAGACTCAAAACTGCCAAAAACGCTATGTTCAATGCTCAACATGGCTCATAACACTGACATTATGAAATTAGAGGCTCTCCTGATTCTCTCCCTACTCTGTCCCCATTACTCCCAGCTCTGTCCTCCACTGCTTGCTCTTTTCACTGCTCCAAACTTTCTCCCTGCTCTGTGCCCGTCAATGTCAACTCTGTCCTTTGCTCCGGCTTTTACCGCTGCTTCTGTGCTCTTCCCCACTCTGTCCCCTTTACTTCCAGCTCTGTCCTCCACTCCTTTTCTTATCTTGTCCTTGCCTCTTACTGGCCTCTTCTCTTGATTTTTGCAATAATTTTAAGGTGAATTTTCTACATATGCCAATTAGCTCCCCCAAGATATTATATGTATTATGTCCTTGACCATTTGGTATCGTATCTCCCTACAACCTTGCCCAGCTGCCCTGAGTACCACCTGACAGTGGTCCAAGTACCACGAGTTGTACTAGTACCACTGGTTGAGATCCCATGATCTAGCTAATTAAAACTACGTTTATTACCTTATTTACTGTTGCACAATCTTCACATTAGTAAATTCCCATATTTATTCAACCTATTTGCAAATATGAAACAGCTCATTATGACTTTGACAGGGGTGCTCAAGAAGGCCTGTCCCACTGCACTGTCCCATAGTGGTTTATGCCCCCACTGGGCACAATAAATATTCTGTAAATGTAGAGCAAGAGGCAGCAAAATGGAGGGATAATCAATAGTCGCAGCATTAGCATCACCACCGAAAATGTGCAATGTCAAACTTTGCCCCTGACCTCAGGTGAGTGGCATTTTTTGGCCAGATCATATATTCTTATATTAGTAATGATATATTTTGTATAACACTTAGGGTCAGATTCCATTAGCCGCGATGACATGAAAAAGCTTGCAGTGTGCTTTTTCCCTTTGTTTATGGTAGAAAAATGTGCTGATTTTTATGCGCATCACTATGGTGTGCGCGTAAAAATCCCCAAGTAAAAATTTGCAAAATTAGTTTTGCACTGCAAATAAGACGGATGCGAAGCTAATTGAATCAGACCCTTATATTTATTTGTATATTTTCTTATGTTTTGCAAAATAAATATAAAAAAGTGTGTTTCTCTCTTCTTTCTTTCTTTTTTTATATTTAGAATATCCCGTGCTAAGAGGTAACTTACACATGTAGTTTCATCTAGATGTCACATAGGTGAGTGCTTTCCTTTTTCTGCAGAATTGGTTAGGTTTTCCCATGGGTCACTTTCCATCCTTCTGAGTAGGATTAATAGTTGAATACTTTTGTCTACTGTACTGTGTATCTTTGCGTAGTGAGTTTGTGAATGCATTGTAGCATGGAAGTAAAATCCATCTTCTGTCTGGTAAATAAACACACCTCTGGCAGTTCTTTTGTCTCTTACACCTATTATACTTATGTGACACAAGAATGTTGGTGGCAGTTACCAAAATTAGATCTGTGTCTTTTCAGTCTGCAAATGCTGAGCATGTACATGTCAACCCTCCTGCTTTTATATGCCGGGAGGATAGGGCCTCCTTTTGAGAAACATAGGGAGTGGATTGGAGTGTAATGGTTTACTTTAAAACCAAATACAGATTAAGTTAGTCTGATGACTATTGGTACCTGTTTATTACATTCTGGCTAATAGGTAAGCTGTTATTTTTACCTGAATTTACATATGTACTCTATTAGGCCTTAAGCGGGGCACACACTACATACATTTTTATTACAGTCCCGATGAGCATGCTGATTTCTGCATACACAACACACACCTGGGGCCAGATTCAGAGCTCCGGGTGCATTGCATATGTGCCCGGAGTTTTCCGATTTGTGCTACTGCGCATGCGCAGTAATTTTCTAACGTCATCTACGTTTCTTGTTGCAACGTAGATTGGGTATACGCGGTCTTTAAGTCAGTCCGCAACTGGCTGAGAGGAAACGGCTGGGAGGAAACGGCCATTCTAACCGGAGACCCACACACCTGGAAGACCACTTTTATTCTGCATGGTGGGAAAGGGTACACAGGGCACATAGTTAATGTACAGTAAGGGTGTGCCAAGCATGTGCACACAATCTAAAGCCGAACCCAGACGTAAATAAGCACTGTTTATGTTAAACCATTTGCACCAGCCCCAGGTCATGTCTAAGTCCAGGGGGCTGACACTCTATGACCTATTTCTCACCCTTACTTTACCATGTCTTAATTAAAATAAAATGCTAAGGTTATAAAATTGCCGCTGAAGCAAGATAGCTAGACACTGTAGATAGAGCGATAGACTTTTTCCCCTAAAGCATTATTAATATGAATAACATTCATTTCCAGTCATACCTAGCCACCTTTCAGTTTTAAAGAACAAGTACCGCACTCAAAAGTATAAAGAAAATCCCCCTACCGTTGTAAGAATTGATTAAATAGTAGTTAGGGAGTAAAAAAGGAGGGGGTGGGGCTAATCAAAAATATGTAGTAAGTTATTGTATGTATTCTATTTAGCCACCTCCTCTGGTGCTACCATTCCCTAGTAGATCAACATGTATCAAAAAAAGGAAAAAGACAGGGAATATGTGGTGCACTCTAGCTCCCTTTTGAACAATGGCAATATATTTGTAAAATCTCAAACTTTATTGGATATAAATCTTAAACCACTGTTAATCCACTGTTAATTATTCTAATTGTGTGTTACAACTAATAGAGGGGTTTATTGTAAACACATAGGCAGCCGATGCCAGCGAAATATAAAAACAAAAAATGTATTAGTGAAATAACAAGACAATAAGTAATTAAAACCAAGAGGGGATCCTGAGGTAGGTGCCAATGATTACCATGATAAGATTCGAAATCTATATTCAGAGTGAACCTAACTGTTAGATACAGCGCTGTTAGTGATTAAGTTAGTGATGTAGTAAATATTAGTAATTGGATTCAATAGGGTAATGGCAGGGCACATATCATAAAGAGGTATCGAAATACCAGGCAAATAGGATATATATATTCATATAATGCCAAAATGAAGTTAAATTGCTGCGCTGGATGATAGGTCCTCAGAAGTGGAAAATCACCCACTATGATAATTAAGTAGTAGCCTCCTAATATAGTTGCCAGCAACAGCACAATGTATGCCAGTGCAGTGGAATAGCGATATTATGGCTAAAGATACCTAGCCACCTCACAGATGGAGGTTGGTTGGTACATGCTACCATATATTGTCTGTCTAGTATCCCACTCTCAACTTTGTGACGTGTTTATTTTATCAAGGTCACCAACATTTCAATTGCAAGGCAATTACATGCAGGCGCACATGGGACCGGATCCAGAACTACGTCCGTCTTCCATAGACGGCCGTAATTCAATGAACAATAGCTACTGCGCATGCGTAGTAGCTATTGTACGTAATCTGTGTATCGTTTTGATACTTAGATTGCGTATCTTTTAGACCGCATACACGCAATCTACGTATCAAAATGATACGCAGATTACGTACAATAGCTACTACGCATGCGCAGTAGCTATTGTTAATTGAATTATGGCCATCTGTGGAAGACGGACGTAGTTCTGGATCCGGCCCATAGTCCGTAATATACGCAAAAGGACAGGTCCCTCTCCTTTTGCGTATATTACAGACTATGTGCACCTGCATGTATTCCTTGCCTTTCGGTTCCCAGTCCCTTTGTCTCCTCATGACCTCATTGTCATTATCCCTTTCACTCAGCATGATTGGTGATGTTAGCACTTATGCTCCCTTTGGCATATTCGTGCTTTACTCTGGTCTCTATTGCCGATACTTGTACCCGTTTTCAGCTCTGCTCCTCTACTCAGTCAATGGTATGCATAGCTCATCATTTTTGTATTTGCTCCAGTACGTATTGCCGATACTTATGCTTGTCTGCTTCCCCAATAATCTATTCAGTCTTCGTTCCCTGTCTTTTTACTTATTACCTCCCTGCCTTCCCTCATGCTCCTATTTTGACCGTTCTTCTGCCTCTCTGTTACGTTATGTCCAGTGTGCACAGCCGTTATGTTTTGGCCACACTGTTTTTCCCTCTATCGGCTTATGGTTTTTTTACACTGTTTTGTTTTACTAGGTTGTTATGACAATGGACAGCCTGTGACAGCCCGGCAATTGTATAAATAAAGAGGAAAAAGTGGGTACAGGACTTGCTGCAGGGTGAGGAATGTAGAAGCAGTATATTCCTAGTACTTTTTAGCAGACTAAGGGCCAGATTTGCTATGGACAAAAGTGGAGATGTTGTCCATAGCAACCAATCAGATTCTAGCTGACATTCTTTAGTATGTAAAATGAAAGTGAGAGCTAGAATCTGATTGGATAATATAGGCCACATTTCCACTTTTCCAAACCCACAGCTTATTAAATCTGACCCTAGGGGTTAATGGGTCTTAGCATTAGCATGAGTGTAAGAATAGTGTCTGCTTTGATAAATTATGAGTACAACTTCATCAGCATTATTGGTCCAGGTACTATAATTGCTTATGTGCGTGACTATAGGAACCTCTGTCTGTGTATGACACTGATGGATATATGGAACCCTCACACTGTCACTTCATGTAAAAGTTTGGGGAAACTTGCTCCCTTGTTATGGTAATAGCCCTGTGGTGGGAATCCTCTTCTATGTATGTATAGCTAACAAGCCAATGAAGCCACGCTCCTTTTCATGGCACCCATGAAGCCACACCCCCTTTCCAAGTAAATCTTTTTCCTTTCTTTTTTTTCTTTCTTTTTTTATTAAATAATCATTTTGGGGGTGTTTCTGGGCTACCAGAATCCCCCCATGGGTGGGTCACTGGGTCCCTGTGTGTTGCTCCAGCAATGGCATGTGAGGAATGTTTCTTCAGCGGAGCTGCAGGGGAGCTGCTAATAGGGTGAATTGGATTAAAGGTGAGTGCAGGGGGAATGGTTACCCCATAGCAACTGCACCCCTACCACCCCCTATAGTTGCACCCCTGATATCACTTATCCCAGGTATTCTGTTCAGTGTTTTCCACTCAGCTCAATAAAGTTGTAGTTGTTTAAAAAAAAGTCTCCACAAGGCATCCTCTATGTTCAGCTCTCTGTGAATGGCTAATCACAGTCATGTGATACTTCCTATAAGCAACAGGAAGCAGGAAATACAAGGCTTGAAAGATCAGAATTTTTTTTGTGAAAATGGTGTTTTGCCTCAATTACAAATCCTAATTTGGTGGTAGGAACCGAGGCACGGCTCGGTTCAATTTGGAACCCCAAAATTCGGATCTATCAGATTTCACAGAATCCAAACCGCTCATTTCTAATAGATAGATAGATACATAGATGGACAGATAGATAGATTTAAACGCATTTTTAATAAATTGATTATTTTGTATTGTTTTAGTACATTCACATTGCAACTGAAGCGCTCACATGATTCATAACCTCCATTTACAGTATACATTACAGTGCACTACCCTGTACTTGTGCACCTTGTATGGTCACATAGCTGCATTGAGCTTGACTGCTTTGTACGTTGTACTTGCATAGGTATCCAGAAGAATTGTTGCGTGTGCCTTTGGATTGGATTTGTGTATGCATGTATGCCATGTATGCTCCATGCCTGTTTGCTTGTGAATCAGGTCCATACTGTGTACCCAGCTTTACTTTGCAATTTAGAATAGTTTACTACTGCAGGAAACATTTGTTTTGCATGGTTGTTAATTTATGCTTATAATATTAGGGCTCATTGATTCTCATTAAAAGTAAACAGTCAAATATAAATTCTGTGTAAATCTATACAAATTTATTCATAGTAAAAACAAATGTAATATCATCAGTTATTTTTTCTTTGTAATTGAACATTTCTTGCCTTCTGTACACATTTAGAAAACGTTTTGTCTTTCTAGTGTAGTAAACCATGATCTTGTCATTTCGTTGTGTTCATAAAAGCATAATGGCAGAACAGTTGCCAAAACACAGGCTCTAGAGGACATGACTACAAAATGTGATACCTCACCCCAGCAAAGGGACACTGATATTCATGTTTGGTACCATGCCATTCACCCCCTGCTTGTTTGTTTGGTTGTCTGTTACAAATTTTTACAGAGTAATCAGTATTTGAGAATTGCAGTCCCAGCCGGTGAGTGAAGTTCTGGTGCTGTGGACTGGGAGTTACATATGTGGGATTTGCAAATACTTCCTCTGGCATTGGGTGATTAAAACATTGTTAGCAGTTAGCAGTTTTTAGGATTGGTGAGTAGGGTGTTTGTTCCGAGCTGGAGAATCATTCAAACGTGTCTCTCAACTCTGAGCATATGGATCCCAATATTGGATTATCTGCTGGTCTCCTGCAGATCCTGATATGAAGTATGTACAGCTGAGACAGGTGATCAGAGAGATGTATGGGAGCCTGTCTCTTTTTCTATGATTATGTTAGGTGTCTACTTACACGGGAGACTCTCTTATATTTACGACCTCAATCACTTGACCAAACTTAGGCATTGGCATTCCAGTCCACAAGCAGTGATTAATCATTATGTTAATACCAAATATTTGGAATGAACACTTTCATGTAATGTCATTCTGTCGTGCTGCTGCCAGTGGGTATCTGCTTCAGTCTAAAGAAAAGATCAGGGACTTATAAAGACTTCTGTGACTTACTTTCATTTTCCATGTTCAAATGTGATTGCAATTGATATTTTGTGCTACCTGATTAGAATGCATATTGGAATGATGCCTAAAGACCACTTTCTACTGAAGGGACTTGCTGCAGAAGTGGGCTTATTTTCTTATTACAATATATAGTATAGACTGGTCCTCTTCATGTGCACCGATCCAGACATCCATACTGCTGCTATTTCACGTTGTACTGGAGTCTAAAATGTAAAGGTATCAGAAATCGGTCCACGTAAAAGGAGGGATTAATTGCATAAACACATCACTGCATGATGTATGGGTATTGCAGCCCTATGATTGCAGAACCCTCTGCACCTACTGCTCAGCGATCCAATGGCAGAGGAATCATATCTTAGGGTCCCGTTCACTAATCAGGGAATATGAAGCTTCATCCATAAATAAGTAAATAAAAAGCACATTCACAAATGCAACTAAATATAATACTAACTTTATTTAGAGGTGATCGTGAAATGAAACAAAATGCAAATCACTAAAATATAGAAACATGATCCTAACCAGCAAGTGCATTATTGTGCAAAATTTTCATGGCAGACAGCACAAAAAGAAAGGAAAATAAAGATTCAAGATCTGGGAAATGTGTTAATGGGATATATCTGTGTTGCTGATTTCTGTCTTATGTGTTTTAATCCTCTGGAAGATTGTAATTGTTTGTGACTCAGGAGTATACAAAGGCTGTAAAAGCCAGCTTGGTAAAAAGCCAGTCAAGGGAACCTGGTGTTATGGATAGATGGGCCCAATCCACCAAATCCAACCCAGGTCCTTAGGGTCTCCAGCCTGAGGTGAGGCTGATTAATGGGTTACACCTGTTAAAAGGTGGTTAAAAGGCTGAGAGTTGTATACTCAGTCTTTCATTACCTGGGGAGCAGGACAGAAGTCTACTGAGAGAGCATTCTTAGTACGTGCTGGATGTCTGTGAGTGGGACACTAGGTCCTGTCACTATAGCCAGGGATATATATTATGTTAAAGGCCAGATAGGTCAGGATTTATTATATGTTTTGTTTTGCTACTGGTCAATAAATCGCACTTTTGCTACTTGGACTGAAAACACTATCTAGTTTTCTTTTTCTTGTCTGCTATTTACAAAGAAGTGATAACCTTTCCCCAGGAGATGACAACGTTATTTAAAATATCTCTTGGGAGTGGGATGCATACATGGACAACGATTACAAAGATCTTGTGCGTACTGATAATAATACATGTTGGCCAAAGGAAATGTATAACTAGATAGTTTTAGAGGTTAACTTTTGTTATGACAAAACCTAAACAGAATTGGAAATAAATTTACCAGTGTCTCAAACATTCATTCACAGACATTGTTTTTAGGAGACGTTTTAACTTTACAGTGATATTGTGCAATCCTATACTCTTGTTACATAGTAGGAACAGTGGGTTGAAAACCCAAACATCTTTCTTTCACTTGGACTTATCAAAGATCAGTATTGTGAGTTAATTGCTCTATAAAGTGCTACTCTCACGAACCACATGACTGACCTCCTGACTCCTGCAGCTTGTTTACACCCCTATGGATTCCAGTCTAGTTGTTTAAACTTTGAATTCAATCTCTCTCTAATTCAAATAAATACTCAGAATTGTGCTACTGCACTATAAAGCAATATAGAATTAGCACTTGTTGTTTTTAGTTGAGGGGGTTATATATACACCCACGAAATATTAACAAATACAAAATCCACCAATATTCAAAACATAATAAAAATCATAATTTTGGTTCTACTTACCACCTGAAGATTTCCTGAGATATTGGGTCTTTTTTTTTTTTATAGCAGTCATACACTTTAATATTCCTAACCTTTTTAGAGCCCTGACAATTTTTATAACAAGGGAAATAGGTTTGCTGTATTAAATGTTAAAGGTTTCCTCTTTGCTTGTTATCTGTTTGGCATATCTGCCTCAGTATCAACATCAACAGTCCAAGAGTACAGTAGGACAAAATTGGTAACCTTAACAAGAATGCCATGTTTTAATGTTAAATTTAGGTAATAATCATTTCAGAGTTTCAGTAAACAGTATAAACACCACCATTAATCCCAAGATATTGTATTTGCTGATACAAGATTTCAGCAAAGGATTGGAATCGAGTTCTTTGCAAAAACAGGTTTAGGTTGTATGATACTTTTAAATGTTCTTCTCTTTGGATACATATCAGCACCTTTTTACAATCACTATATGGGCAAATAGTGGCATCTTATACCGCAGCCACCAGTAGTAGATAACATTTACATGTTAATGTAATTGTCACTCACTGTTGCATCCAACCCACTTTTCAAACTTGTGGTTAAATGTCAGGGTTATTTTCAACTATAAACTAAGGTAAATTGAAATTGGAAAGTTGAGGATATTGTATACACAGAGCATATGAAATTTTAGGAGTTTATTTACTGGCATATAAACTTGTCAAAGTAATAAGGGTCTTAAAGACATGTAACTGCTTTTTATTTAAATATTCAAGTAGTAAACTTCACTATAGGGTCAGTTACTTCTCAGGACATAATTTGAATGAGACCTCTTCAATGCATTTTTAAGCAAGCATCAACACCATGGGCTAGATTTACTAAACTATGAAAAAGGAAAAGATGAGATTTCGCCTATAGCAAGCTTATCATATTCTATATGACATTCTTTAATATGCAATAGGAAAATGAGAGCTAGAATTTGATTGGTTGCTATGGGCAACATCTCCACTTTTCCACAGTTTAGTAAATCTAGACCCTGTGTGTGTATTTTCCAAGGGAGAACAATAACTAAGGACAACAGCAAGGGAAGTGAACTATAAATTGTGCAGAGTTACAAGGAGTTATTTCCCAACTAAACTCTAAATTGTTATGTAAAAAATAAAGCTGTTCAGTTTTTACACAATAACCAAAAGCTAATTATGTTTCCAACATTCCAAAAATGTTATTAGTTTGCTAGTTGTAACCTTAAAAGTAAACATAAATCCAATTTAATTTCAGAAAAATTTGTCATCAACCTCCACTTTTGAAATTATAATCTGGATTGATTGGGTTATTGCCATTGACCTGGATTCAGAGTTTGGGAGGAAGGGTAAAAATGGTGCAAGAGTACAGCTCAGCTATACCATTTTGCAGTAAGTAAGGGGAGCTAATTAATCTTAAATCTTTTTTTCATGCATGGAAAATACATTACTTTTGCACACAGACCTCAAATACAGCATAGTTTTCTGTTTAATCTATGAAAGAGTTGAGCTAAGAAATTTCACCTCTTAAATATAATTTTGCTTTTATAATTTAAAATTGCCTCCCCTTGCAGTTCAACATGGTATTGCTCAAGTCTTCACTTACCTAAAAAAAAGGTGTAAGTGCAGCTCTGAATCAGCCCTATTATCTGCAAATAAACTGCTGCAGTGACAACTTTTAAAGGGGAATAAAAGCAGATGGTGTTTGTTTATTGTAATTCAATTACTGCTCCAATTGCACAGCAGTCTCCTGATACCTGTTGTTGTCACTCAGAATAATTAGAGTGATTGACAGCTGTTTTTTCTATACCATCAACCACCACTTGCTCACCTTGCACGTCACCTCTCAAAGCTGTAAAACAACTGGAATTCCTTAATCATGGCTCCTCCTTATTCTTTAGAGACCATATCACTGATTATACAGGAGCAGATGAGCAAGTGGAGATGTATACACTGGTTTCTAAACCAGAAAATATTTATCATTTACCACAGACAGATAGCTTTATTAATCATGCTTGAATTCAATGAACATTTATTTCACATTCCAGGCAGCCAAAATATTTATGGACAAATATAAGAATATCTTCTATCTTGCAAATTTACATTTTCATTTCTATCAACAATCCTGCCAGGGAACAGATTGTGGGTGTTCTGTGTATGAATGTGTTAGGAAGGCCATTAGGCAGATTTACAAATGTGTTAGGAAAACGTTAGGCACAATTATAAGTGTGTTAGTAAGACCATTAAGACCATGCCTTTACAAATATGTTAAAGAGCTTATTAGGTACATCTATGAATGTATTAAGAAGCCTTTTGGCGTATCCTTGAATGTGTTAGGAAGACCATTTTAATGTACTAGTAAACCCATTAATTGTATCTATGACTTGTTAGAAAGACAATTAGGTGCATTCATGGGTGTGTGGAGAAGAAGTTAGGCACATCTATGAATGTGTTAGGAAGGCCACTGGCCAAATAACCTGTTGGTGAGAACACGTTTAGGACATTGGTAAAGGAGTTATTACATGAAGATTGTTATATCCTTCAGATTATTATCGTTTATAAGGTGCCACAAGGTGTCTGCAGCGCAGTACAAAATACAACAAAATACAGTACAGACATAGAGGGTAGGGATGGACAGCATAGTACATATTAAAATACAATATGAATAAAACATTTCACAAAAATACAATAAAATGAAGTCAGGCAAAATGCGAGGTGTCAAGCTTGGAAGATCAGGGAGCAGGGCATAAAGTGCAGTGAGAGGTTGAGAACGAGCCACCAGGTGGGGATGGGATAAAAGGGTAGCAGAAGGGGACAAGAGGGTACGAAGTGAGGGGGGAGTGGTGGAGGAGGGAACAACAATAGGATGGAGGGCCCTGCTCATGTGAGCTAAGTGGGAGGGAAAAACTTACAGAAGATATAAGGAGGGGGAAGGAAGTGGACTGCTGGTGTGAGCGGAGGAGAGGGGGAAGGAATAGAAGAAGGATGCAGTGAGGATGTTAAGTGGAAGGAGGGGTACGCTAGCCTGAACAGGTGCGTTTTGAGTGAACGTTTGAAGACCTGCAATGTGGGAGAGAGTCTGACTTAAGAAAGGAGGTCATTCCAGTGCAGAGGTGCAGCACAGGAGAAGTTCTGGATAAGGGCGTGAGATGTGGTGATCAGTAAAGAGGTCAGACAGCACTGGTTAGCAGAACGGAAAGGGCGGGAAGGGGTGTGCAAGTTGATGAGGGAAGAGAGGTAGGGAGCAGTGGATGAGAAGATGAGCAGATGTGGTAAGAAGACAGTTAGGTGCATCTATAAATGTGTTAGGATGACCATTAGGCATATTTATAAATATGTTGGGAAGCCCAATGGTTGCATCTATAAATGTGTAGGAGTGATCATTTGATGCAACTAAAAATGTGTTGGAAAGACCATTAGGCACATCTATGAATGTGTAGGGAGGACCATTAGGCACATCTATGAATGTATAGGGAAGACCATTAAATGCATTTGTGAATATGTTATGCAGATAATTACACAAAATGATAAATGTATTAGGAAGACCACCAGGTGCATCTATCAGTGTATTTGGAAGACCATTAGGGATATCTGTGAATTTTTTCTTTCGTGCCTAGCTCTGTTTCACAGCATGTAGTATTTTACACTCTCAAAACTAAAATTCAGTATTTAGTACATAGTTCCATGTTCATATAGGCTTAACGGGCCGTGTTCAGAGATGCCTTTGTTCAAAAGTACACAATTATACACACGCACATAGCAAGCCAACACCCATGACACTGCTCACGGCCATGCAATCGTAGACTTACACCTCCATAGACCACCTCTAACTTTACGTGTGCGCTTACGTGCGTATGTATGCCGTACGTGCGTTTCTATGTAACCGCGCCCTCAAAGACTCATTTAAATGCCCCCCCACCCTCTTTCACGTAACTTTTCAGGTATGTATTTCAACCCTGCCCATCCACACGTATGTCCCCAAGTGTGATTCACATGTCCCTGCATAAAGCGCTTACGTGCGTATATTGAATGTTACTTACATAAATAAAGTTACTACACATGCAGTTAAAACGTACCTAAAAAAAACACACGCTACTTTACGTGAAAACGGATCTGTGAATACAGCCCAACATGCTTATTTTGTTATAAAGTTTTGTATAAAAATAAATGTACTATTTTATTTTAAAACCTTTTGCTGATAGGAAAAAGAGTAAATGGAAAATATATTTTGCACTTTAAAATAACACTTTTTAATGTGTACCAGGTGCACTTAGTGAATAATAATAGATCTGAAGGATTACTTGGTTGTATAAGTCAGGGAATATACAATTCATAAAAGAAAATGTTTCCAGCTACAAAGTATCATCAAGAATTGCAGATGTGAAGAAAGTCGTTGCTTATAATATAGTTAGTTTTGTGGCCATTTCCAGTTTCTAAGTAGATTTTCTGCAGAATAAATCAATTTATATCTGCCAGGAGGTAACTGGAGAAGGGTAGCGCTCTGCAGACTCTAATAGGCGACTAGTCTGCAAAGCATTAGCATGAATGTGAAAAGAGAACTACAAGTCCCTAGGTTTTTTTGCACCCCTGATACTCTGTACACCAAGGCTAACGCTTTCCCTGCCCTATGAAGATTAAAGCAGTAAAAGATAAATGTTTGTTTGCTCCTCAGTTTTATAGAGAACTGTGTTTTGTTTTCTCCTCCACACCCCTGAAACTCTGTATGTTTAATTCCCTATCGATGCTACATCCTGTTGATGCCAAAGTGACGGATGACCCAGGCTGGCTGGCTCACATATTCCTTTACTGAAAGTCGGGGCCCTGGCTCATTTCATGGAGAAGTCTTCTCCCCGTCTGACTTAGTGAATTTCTCATTGCTTCAGGCAACAATGACATTCATCTTAGTTTAAATGATCAAGACTTCTATTTAAAAGCAAAGTGACCTGGGAAATGTGAAATACAGAACAGGGCTAGTTATGCAAGATATTCCTTTATTTTATAACATGTGGGTCTGCTCAATTCATCTGGTTTAAATAAAAAAAAATGTTTGGCCGACTTTTGATCTTTATTACACTGATAGTTATAATAAATATTGTCCTGTATGTACATTATATACATACAGTACAGTATGTCTTATTTACAGAATTGCATCCAGAATTCTTAAACTGCTTCATGGAGTCAGGTCTTCTTTTGTTAAACGGAAACACCTACTTCTTGGCTAGTCACATTGATACAAGGGCACAGTCTCTACATTATTCTTATCGTCACTGCTGCCGTTCCAGCGTTCGATGGAGAGAAGTAGTGTATGCGTATGACCATTGTAAGCATGTCACATCTCCCCTTTGTCCTCACACCACTCTCATTGTGCACTCTCATTGATGCCAGCCTATGGGGGAGTGGCAGCATGGCATTGGGATAAAAGTATATCCTGGTGATGCATGATCAGTGCCGTTTCTAGACCTAGCAGAGCCCAGAGCGTAAACAAATTTCTGCCAAAAAAAAAACAATTGTCTGTGTCCAGCCATTCATTTTCATCCCCTTGTATGTGCCCAGTCATCCACTTCTACTCCTTTTATGTGTGTCCAGCCTCCGATTCTGCTCCTTCTGCATATCCATCGTCCTGTGCCCTTATTATGTCCAGCCTCCTTTTGTGCCCCTTATGTATCCAGCCTCCATTGTGTCCCTATTGCATCCAGCCTCCACTGTGCCCCTATTGTGTCCAGTCTCCATTTATGCCCCTATTGTATCCAGCCTTCATTGTGTCCCTATTGTGCCCAGCCTCCATTTATGCCCCTATTGTGTCCAGTCTCCATTTGTGAACATTATCTGTGTCCAGCCTCTATTTGTGCCCCTTTTATTTTAATATTTACTTATAGTTTTCCCCTGGCCACCCTTGGTTTTGCTTTCTTGTACTGCTTCAAAGGGGAATACTGCATATTACAGTACTATGTAGGAGCTGTGACCCAGTTGATCCCCTTCAGCAACACTTACTTTGCCTGTTCTACTTTACCTGAACAGCTGCCCAGTGCCATAGGCTGCTGCCTAAAACATCTTGGTAGCAACGGGCCTGGATCAATCGATAGGTTACTTAAAATCAAACCAGTGGGGTAAAAATTGTATTGGGAAAAAAAGTCTCATGCCCACTAAAATAATAATATCAAAAACATATATACTTAAAATTTTATTTGTGTTTTGAAGCATCAAGTTTTTATGGATTATATCTGCACTAGTACTTAGTGAATGCATTGTAATAAATATACAAAAAAACTGCCTGATTTTGATTGAAATGGATATTTTGCTTGTTTGCATTTTTTTTAATAAACATTCCATATAGTGGGATATTAAAATGTTTATTATAATGTAAAAAAGTAATGTAGGGATTCATAAAATGCATTTTCATATTTCATATTTTATTATATTTATTCATACTACACATTTGTAACAAATCCCTTGGGATGGCTGGGGAATCTTTTTGAAACATTCTCTTGTCAGTCTGTTGAAAATACTGAAGAGTTTTTGCAACTGTAATGAGATCAAGATAACCTTTGACATTAAATGGTACAGGTCAAACACTGGCTGACCTCTGACCTTGAGGAGACTGAAATTTCACATCAGGAAAGATCATTTTGATTGTTTCCAATGCAAGGGCAATTTCTCAGGTTTTGTTAGAGAATATGTTTGTGCATAAAAATTTAGCTTAATTTGCCACAAAAAAATGGGTAAAAATACTGTCAGTCCATAAATAATGTAAATACTAAACATGTTTATATATGTTTTTTTTTTTGTATACAATCAGCCATAATAATGATTCAGCAAACCTGAAAATTCAGGTACATCTGGGAAAAAAGTAAATTAAGAATATGTATACAAACAATGGCTTAAGCTGTATAATTAGTATCCAAAAATATTTATAATTATGGTTTCAAAATAATGTTTTTCTTTTAATAAAGTGCAAAATTCTTATGTATAGAACAACAAAAATTGCATTGTTCTTGCCAGACTTATGCTGCGTTCAGATTGCCACTGCCTAAAAAGCCAGCTTTTTAGGCAGTGGGCAAAATTTTTAAAATTGTAGCCTGGTGCGTTCAGACTGCGCTGAAAACACCGGCTTTTTTTTTTCTTTTTTTTTTTTTACAAGCCGGAAGCTATTTAAATAGCCGGCTTTTCAGCGCAGTGTGAACGGGTGAAGCCGTCTTTTAAAAATGCCGGCAAAAACCCTTCTTTTTAGCCGGGTCTGAGACCCGGCTAAAGAGACCCGGCTTCACTGTCGGGTCTAAGACCCGGCTAAAGAGACCCGGCTTCACCGTTCACATTGCCAGAAAAAGCCGGGGTTTTTATGAAAGCCGGCAATTTCATGAAAACCCCGGCTTTTTCATGGTAATCTGAACGGGGTATACACTGCCATTATCATAAAAGAATAAATGTGCATTCCCTAAAATAAAAAGTTACATTTTGGCTATTCATTGTGACAAGGAATTAGCTGGGTGGCTCATGGCTTATTGCATTCATGATTGCTCTTGCTGCTGTGGAGAGTAAGTCCTCATAGGCTGGTACCTGGCCATAGCGATTTAGCAGTAGTGTTCAATATGCCTGTGCAACAAAACTTAATATGCCCTTATGTCGGTGCTTAATATGTCCCAGCATTTGCACCAAATATGCTTTCAACCTAGTGAAAAATATGTGCCCAATATGCATCCAGGTCTGTACTTTATATATATATATATATATATATATATATATACACACACACAAACATACATATATCTATATATGTAATTTCCCAAAATAAACTTTTAATCAATGAGGAGCAGGTCACCCTTACTTATATTAGTAAGTGAATGATTTTTTATTACTATTGTTAACTTGACAAATGTACCCTTAATTCAAATGGAATTCTATTGTAAACGTATGCAGATTCAGAGGCACTGCACAAAAATATTGGCTTCTAGCAAATGCTTCTAGAATAACTGTAAACATGTTCTACGGTAATATTATTTATAAAACAGTGCCTCCTGCTGTTGAAATTTAATACAACAGACTACAATCATTAGGGTATCTTCCCCTCACAATGGTCTAAACTCACAGAAGAGTTACTACATTCACAACTTCAATAGTCTGTTTTTACAGCTTGGGGGTTTTAAAAACCTATTGTGCTTGTTACCTTTTTGGCATATAAAAGTCAGCTGGACCCAAATGTCAAATTTTTTTAATTTTAGGGAGGTAAAACACATACAATACATTTTGGTTGGCGGTAACTATAGTGTGCTGGTTTACATGTTATATTTTAAAGCATTACTTAATAAGTAAAGATATGTAAGGTGCTACCATTATGAATGTATTCAGTAAATAAAATCCCTTGGATTACTATTGCATAGTACATTTTCCTTATGTTCTTATTAATTAATAATTTATCTAAATAAACTACATACAATTCAATTTTAGCTACAAAAACACACCTTACAAGACAAATGATTTGGTTTCCTTTTCCATTTGAACATCTCAGCAAATCTTTGGTTGGAGACACACTTGTGTCCTAAGTTTAGCAGAAATAACATACATTCATTGCCTTGTTTGCAGCAAATTTTTGAAACTTAAAAAAAAATGTGCAATGATGATGATATTAAGATTTGATGTAACACACTATTATATCAGAAGAAAAAGAGGGAATGGGCTCAGAGACGCCCAGCTGAATGCCAGATTAGTAGGACACAAACCCCCTCTGCTGTTGAAAGCAGAGATTGCAAAAACCTAGTTTATAATGGACCTGATAGTGAGTTACAAGTCAGTAACATTGGGCCAGATCCTAAGCTAAGTACGCTAGCGTATTTACACTAGCCGATTACGTCATTTCACCCGTTTGTATTTACTGCGCATGCGTGCGGCAGATATACGCCACGTAACTCCTAACGTATGTACCATCAGCGTAAATACAAACGAATGGGCAGGGGCATCAATACGACGCACGGAATTACGCTTTGGAGGTGGAGGGAGGCATTTAAATTGGACAGTATGGGCTGGGTTTGGCCGTCACATACGTCACTGCATTACGTATGTCAGTAGTTACGCTGTGTAAAGTTAAGGTAGGGTTTGGGCAGCGTAAAATGGCCAACGTACGTACGAGCGAGGAGAGTGCATGGTAAATGCGCTATGCGTTGTAACGTAACTAGCCCGTAGGTCTGGATCTACCCCGTTGACTTTTAAATACTAAAAACTGATGCTCACATGATTACTGGCATTTTTTTGTCTCATGTGTCTTATAAAGTCAGGCCTGTTGTTGGCCGGGTATCGGGCAGGTGCAAATCATTGCATTTAAGGTTACAATAATGGATAAGGTACAACCTCTGTACACACCTATTCTGCACTTAGTACTTATTGTGCAAATACTGCGCCGACCCCTTCACAACGCTGAACATCAGACATTTGTGTGGGCTTCTTTATGGCACATGAACACTGGGTAAAATATAACTTAGCAAGTGGTATATATTCCACCCAGAATCAGGCCCAATGACTATAAAATTCCTATATTTTCATGTTACTTGAGAACATGATACATTTGTCTCTTGTCATGATACTGCGTTCCAAAAACAGGTTAGAGGTGACCTCAGTCATCTCTGATGTGAGAAAGATTTTTAAACCATGTTATTGCTGCTACCAGCAGACATCTCTACTAAGCAATGGAGCAGATACCTGCAAACCTCAGCCATTCAGTGTAGTAGCACACACTACATCCACATTTCTACTTTTGAGGACTCAGCTGTCTAACATTGTCTTCCAATGGAAAATAAAGATTTCATGCAAACAAAGAAATCAAATATCTCTATCCAATGCATCAAATTTGACAGCAAGAGGAAGTCACTTAGATTCTTATCACACATACACATTGTGCCCTTCCCTTTCCAAACTTGTGCACCATCTCTTCTTTACCCGCTTGCCTGTAATCAGGTGTCTGTCTTGTTTTTATCAGCCAACAAATCACAGGTCAAATAGTGTAACTGCTTTTCACCTTTGCTTGAACATGGTTTGAACTTTTGGTGACGGGGACACGGGACATGCCATCATCAGATAATCCCAGGATCTCATCAATGGCCCTTGGGGCTTTATTCTTTTATAGAGTCCTTTGTAGCTGTTCAATGGGGACAGAAGTTCATGCAGTCTCTGAGCAGGTCTCTCAGTGTCAGTGGCCACAGTACAACACTGTAAATTACTATGCATGCCATTAACTGTCATTAACATTCAGAGGAACATTGATGTATTTATATAATTGTGCGAGAATAGCTTTACTTACACCATGATATACTGCCCCATACTAATTCACTGTAGATAAAGGCAGTTAATTTGGATATATTTCTGGAGAAATACAAATAATGCAAATTTATCTAATATTTGGATTGTATACAGTATTTGAATTTTAAATCAGCAAATCCATCCATATATACTTAACTATAAATGTGTTGTATATTGCAGCAGACAATATTGTTATCTCTTTTTAGCTTTACAGGTTTTCATTATTAAATGAGAATGACACTGGGCACATAAATAGCATTTCTGCAGCTGTGTACTTGCCAAGCAACCGTAGCTCAGGCCAATTAGACCACACAAACCAAAACTCTGGTAATGCAGAGTTACTGAAACTGTAAAAAGTGCATCCACTTTTACCAATGTGTCTTAATGATAAGCCAAATAGTTGCAATTGGGTTAAAATCAGACATCTGCCCATGTATCTCCTATGACCAATAAAATAAGACAACATTTTATAACAGTGCGTACTCTTATTGGTGTTGTGTTCCGTTCATATACAGTGGAACTAATAGTGATCATACGTGCCAACCACCAACACCTTGCTTAGAGTCCTGTGAGTGTAGGGGGAGTGGTTGCCTTGGCCCCCTCCCTTCTCCACCCCCCGCACCCACGTTAGTTACACCACTGGTGTGTGTGTATGTATATGTATGTTTTATGTGTGAAAATATTGATCATTATTGAAAAAGTATCATGTTATAATATTAGTTGTTTTGGGTTTTTTTTGTATTTATGTGCACAATCTATCTGTGTAATATGTGTATAATAGCATATTGTACTGTACAAAAATGCTTTATGTGTCTGTGGATGTGGATATAATAGATATCTGTTGTAGGTCACCGCTGAGAATTGCCCTTTTTCGAAAGGGACGTTTTCGAAACCCTATCCCCGAAGTTGGATCTAGGAAGAAACTTCCTGGTCTTTCGCAGACAGGTAAGCAATGCTCTCTGTTTCCCTTACCCCAACCCCTATGCTAATTCTTACCCTAACACTCCCCTTCCCTTTCCCTAACCCACCCTTCCCTACAGCCTAATCTAAATCTTCCTACCCTGCAGCATAACTTTAAGACTAACTTCCATGCAGCCTAACCCTAAGTCTCCTTTCCCTGCAGCCTAACTCTAAGACTCCCTTCCCCACTGCCTAACCCTAAGACTCAATTTCCTCGCAGCCTAACCCTAAGTTTCCTTTCCCTGCTGCCTAACACTAAGACTCCCTTAACTGCAGCCTAACCCTAAGTCTTCCTTTCTCCCATCCATCCTCTCCCCGTAGATTCGGTATCTTTGGAAAGCGTCGGGTGCGGTAGCAGTTCACAGGGTTCTTTTTGGAATGCAGCCGTTTTCTAAAATACACATAGCCAACAATGAGCTTTTCTCTGTGGATAAATCGAAAATGGCTGTTTGTAGCAGCGAACGGAACCATCTGTTTTATCAATGTTTTTTACTTTTGTTAATAAACACTAATATTGAAAAATTGTATATGTGTTTGTGTATTTAATTATTAAAATATTTAATTACAAAGTTATATATCATAAACCCAAATGTAAATGTTAGTAAACATATGTTTCAACATCAATTTCAACCCTGGATAGATTAAATGAAGTGTTAACCTCAATTTACTACGCCAATGTCTAATAGCCATGTTTAAACACTCAGATGATATGAGACCAATCTTTATAACAAAAAATTGTAATAATTAATTTTATCATTCAGTGTTTTTCCAGCTTGACCAGTCCTGTTGGAAAAGAAAAAATTACAATCCAGCATGTTTATGAAAAACTTTTATACTGGTGTTTTATTACTTGCAAGGTTCTCTTTTAATTTCATTGTGCATTATTATGCATTACCCAAACAGCTGGACATGACTGTGAGTCTTGACTTAATGGCCTAAAATGTTTTGATACAGGACTCATAGGGCCAGATCAGCAGCGGGAAAGTAAAAGTGGAGATGTAGCAACTAATGAGATTCTAGCTCTCAATTTTCTATCACAAACTAGAAAATGTCAGCTAGAATCTGATTGGTTTCTATGGACAACATCTTCACTTTTCCCGCAACTTAGTAAATCTGGTCCGAGGTCATTTAGATAAGGAAAGATAATGTTTTAGGCCTATTTCAGATGTTCATTTTGATAGTTTAAAATCTACAGACAACACTGTAATTGTAAGGCTGTACCATGTTTGAGGTGATATAAACAAAACCTAAAGTGATAAATGTAGATTTTACATTTTTATACAGTTTGTTGGAATGCATTCCACAATTCTCCATGGTTGTAAGTAGGACAGTGAATAGAATATGATTGTTTACCATATCTACATCTTATGTTTTAGTAAATTGTGGCAAATATGTTTCTTTACTTATTTTACAATGTTTTAAATATGCAAATGTTGAATATGTCAAAATTAGCTTCATATGTATCATATGGACAACAGGATAAAAATCTAATGTTGTGATAAGTTTCACCCACTGAACAGATTGCCTGATCTGGGACTGAATCCGAACAAGAAATCTCTGCAAAATCTACAGCCCCTGGGTGGGAGAGGGCAGGAGAGGCAAGAGAGGAAAGTAAAACAGGTAGTGGTATGAGATAGGGTTTGGTGGGGGTGGATGAGGCCAGTTCATCCACAAGGGAGGCAGGAGTAGGACTTTGGGGATGGGTGAAAATAAAGATTCAATAAATTGTGAGGTGCCAGGTTGGGAGGTGGGTTGAGAGAAGGAGAACATTGATAGATGGGAAGATCTTAATGTCATCTTTTGGAGGGGATGAATGCTGGTTAAAGGGGTTGTAGTGGTTGTGGAGAGGATGCTTCTGATGATGTTCCACCTCGTGGAAGAGCTCCTCCTGCTCTTCCTCCATAGTCTCATGGTGGCGCCTTAGGGCAGTGTTTCCCGACCCTGGTCCTTAGGGACCACTAACAGTGCATGATTTCCAGGTCTCCTTGCTGGAGCACGTGTGTTCATTACTGACTGACACATTTTAAAAGATCCATAGGTGTTACTCATTATGGACCTGATTCACTACACCGCATTGTTTTAGTTCTATGCATAGATGTCCGTTTTTGGCTACTACGCATGCGTAGTAACTATATTACACTATATACGTAGCGTTTCATTACATAGATTGCGTACATGCGGTCTTTAAAGACCTGGGTTGGGAAACACTGCCCTAGGGCAAAAAAAAATTGTACACTCAAATGTTAGCCATTTCTATCTAAGTTATATGATATGAACAAAGTCAAAATTCATATAAAGATCATGGAGTTACATCAATTTAATTTTTCATTAGGTAAATAATAACCCATGAAGAAAACTTAATTCAAATGTAGTATATAAAATGTGTAAAGTTGTATGCTGTATAATGTAAAAAATATCTTGACCTTTTATCTATATGTATGACACTAGTAACACATGTAACGCATCCTATGGGTGGCCTAGCGGGTGGTCTTACTGTTTCGTTCTTACAGCGCTACTAATACATTTTAAAGTCTGTCTTTTAAAATAACATTTAAACTGTGTATTACATATTCCTGTATATTATATGTATTTCATATTTTGGCAGGTCGACTTGCGCTCTTATCTGACCCAGGAGCTCAGGCTGCCTTCTGTGCAGGTCAGACTATCACCTTGGTCCAACCTACACGCAACACTGTGTGCACTGCTGGGCACTCTCATTCACTGTCCTGATTTGGCCATTGATTGAAAAGTTGAAGGCCCTTGCCACGATGATCATAAAATGATAAACTGTTATAAGGTTGAACCTGATTGGAAGAAAAAGTGCCAGAACACTACTAGCTATAATTTAGCTGTCATTTTTCCCCACCCACAAGTAACAGTAGTAAAGTATACAAATGTACATTCAAATGTCACATGGCCTCTTAAAATTACATGGTACATAATATAATTTCCAGATATTTACATAAGTGACGTGGACAGACATTGGGTCAGATTTAGAGGTCTGTAGGACACCAGGCTTCTGCAATATACTTGTGGAGGTCGGGTGTTTTTCTTGGAGCGTGTATGCCTGTGTCAGATGTTACGATACAGATTTCCAGGCATACGGAACTAAGATCCTTCTGACACTTTACTCCATTACTGGATGCCTATACTCCTATCTCTACCTAGGACTCAAGGACCTATATCATCCCACTTTATCGGGCCACCATTTTTAATAGTGATCATTTGTCCCACATCTCACCTCCAGACCTAAATAAGTATTATCCCAAAATATCTGTCCTTATTAGTATCTTACACAGGAAAATTATACCTAAATTACATGGTACATAATATAATTTCCAGATATTTACATAAGTGACGTGGACAGACATTGGGTCAGATTTAGAGGTCTGTAGGGTAGTACACCTCTGCAATATACTTGCGGAGGTCGGGTGTTTTTCTTGGAGCGTGTATGCCTGTGCCAGATGTTATGATACAGATTTCCAGGCATACGGAACTAAGATCCTTCTGACACTTTACTCCACTGGATGCCTATACTCACCTTTATCTCTACCTAGGATTCAAGGACCTATATCATCCCACTTTATCGGACCACCATTTTTAATAGTGATCGTTTGTCCCACATCTCACCTCCAGACCTAAATAAGTATTATCCCAAAATATCTGTCCTTATTAATCTCTTACAAAGGAACATTATACCTTACATTAGTGTATTAAATACTCCTCCCCTCCCCCCACCCATCAGTACACCCAGCCCCTCACTAGGACTTCATCACATAAGACACACAACACCGAGCACCAGGTCCCTTATCGCCTCCCCTCCGCCAGCCTAAACGCCATAAGCTGTGCAGAGTATAAAAATGTTAAAGTAAGGGCTGGTATAAGTACTTCCATGAGGAAGGAAAGGTTATGGCAACGTAACAATTTACTTATATTTCCACAGCAGAAACCGACGCACCACCAAGCCCAGGGACTCAACATCTTGAGCCGCTATTTGAGGAGGAAGAGAGCGAAGAGGAGGATGTGTTGGTATCACAGCCACAGGAGGTGCCAGGTCCACTCAGCACAAATGGAATGAGCACACACATGGACATCATTAAAGGGAAAGTTGATTAAAACTTGAAGTCCATTCAAGATGTGAAAGGGATCTTGGAGGATATGGTCCAGGATAGCTGCTGTCAGCTATAAGCTAGAAATCAGAGATGTAAAGCAATAATGAGGTGGTGGCTAGTCATTTCAAAGAATAGCACATAGTATGGAGAAATTAGAAGATTCTTTACCTGGCCAGCAGCAATCGGAATTTCCTACACCTAGCTTACAGACACGGGCCTCGAGTGCCTCTCATCACACACAAAGAGGAAGAATGGCTCCAGAGACTATAAAAAAATCAGACTTTGAAAAACATTATAAGACTTAATAATCAATAAAAAAAATCAAGTTTTATATTTATTATTGTGCCATAATTTAAACTCCACAAGAAGTCCTTTCTGCATGTCATTAATAGCTCCACTGGGATATACATTTCTGTTCAATGCATGCAAAAGTTAAATCTCCAAATAACTGGAAACATGCTGACAGTAGGTAAATACTTATTAGGTGAATAGCTAATGGCCAATATAGGATTTCATGGGACATGATAATAAACATGTCTCGTGGACTGTATGAGTCTTGAGGTTCCACAAGTGCAATTTTTTTATTTCATTTTTAATGTGGATTAATAAATTCTGTTCTTAGCCACACGGTTGCAGTGTTGTTTGGTGAATTCATCCGTAGATATATTTTCGGTTTTATTTGATTTGCGCTGTGTTATTTTTTTTTACTTGGGGAATTGGCAAAGTTTCCCCTTACAGCTGTTACATTAGTGCTGGAGAATGATAATAAACATGAATTGGCTCCATTTAATATGTTGCACTACAGACATATGGTATGTCTCATGGATTCCATTGTGCTTCTATTTTATGAGTGTCTATATTTTTGTTTCTTCACAGCCTAGTTTTGTATCCATGGACCGGATACAGAAGTATTAACGTCAGGGGACTTACGCATGTAATTTGCGTAAGTCCCCTGTCAAGTAACATTGGCGATTGCGCTTACCAGATGTTACTCTAGCGTACCTGCTGACGTATGGAACTCAGTTGTGTACGTTTGCAGGTATGATGGAAGGACCGTCCTTTCATTTACGTCTGCCATATCTCCGCCATAGAGGTGGGGATAGGCATTTAAATGTAGAGTCGGGGGAGGGGAGGAACAGGTACGCATTGATCCGCGTTCGTAAGGATGCAGATCAATGCGTAATAGTTAAGGTAGGGCTCTGGACACGTAAGTGCCCAGAACTACTATCGATAGAGGGGAGTGACAGGGGCGTGCGCTCCCCTCTACCTTGTGTACATTCAGACGCCCATACGTGCATAAATAATTACTATTTTAGTAAGTTTCTGTTTCCAGTACTCCAGCTGTTTGATTGTGACATTATAGATATATGTTTAATTTGTATAAGTATATAATTTAGAAAAAGGAATGTCATTAAAATACCGGCGTTAGTTTTCTTTTAGCATCAACCATCTCTTTGGGTGGCAAAGAAATGATGTGAACCTTTGCTTCCCTTGTATGGAATAGGACCCTACCTGCATAGTTCCTCATTCTCATTACCATGACCCAAGCTATCATTACTTCCCTGCTCCACTTTCATGAGCACATTACAATATGTCAATAAATAAATAATGCTTTTCAGGGCAGCGACTGGTCCATTGGGAATGGGGGTCCTCCTAGCAGGATTGCCTTTTCCCGGAGTCCATTTTCTAACGTCGTATTGACAGATTGGTATCCTAGACAGGAACAAGAAGCACATTTTTCTCAAATGACAATGACACATTGACAGACATGCTTCCATCAGCATATTCCCTGTTTGTGTGTTCCTCAATTCCATACCTTTATGCAAATTGTGTCTATTTGAAGTTAGTGTCCAGGTGCTGAAGTTAAAAGCTGTAGGAGACGATGAGCTGGGAACTGGCCCATCATAGTGCTGAAAACCCTCTAGTGTTAGAAGTCAATGGCCGGCAGTAGCAAACCTGCATTAGAGGAGGTGATGACAGTTGCAGGGAAGGAGCTGACACACAGGTGACTAGGTTTCAGCATTGGAAAAAAAAGGGAACTTTAATGTGTGGAATTTAGAGGAAAAACACCTTCCCTTCATCCCTTTATTACTCTGTGACATCAAGACTTCATTCTTTTCAGATATCAGCTGTGATCTTCATTATAGACCAGTAGCAGCTAAGGAGTTACTTTTACCAGAATACATGAGTTTACAGAATGTAGGGAAGTGCCATATAGACACTAATCATCAGGCACAATGTAGTCATGATGTAGCCTATCCTCCAGTGGCTAATAATGCTGAGTATCTACGATTTTGTGGCTAAATCCACAGAAGTGTGCTTAATACAAATCATTCACTGGCATTTTTGTCACCAATTTGCAGGTGTATTATTCCTGGCCACTCCTCAATTAGTCCTGCTGGCCTGAGGCCATAAATCAAGGCAATAATAGGATGCCTGTAAAATAAACATACACTGTCCCTCCTTCTCCTATTCAGATGTAGTGAACTGGGGAGGACTTTTTTCTGTCTGAGTGGCTCAGAGATCTCCTGCTTCATTGCTCCCTCAAGAGGAAGCCCAGTGAGCCCAGTATCTACACAGGTGACCAGGTCACAGAGGGGACCAGTCAATCCTAGGAAAGTGCATTTTATGTAGAGGTCAGCATAAGGACATAGGACCTCTTCTTCATGGCGACTAAACTAAGGGATCGCTATAATTTGTATATGATGTTGTATAGTATATATTTTACGGTGGTTTCAGTGTATTTCTTACTCCACTATAGAAATGAGCACATAATGGAGAATGTCATACCGGGCATCATACTGTGTTGGACATACATGAATTAAGAAAAATCTCAAAACATATCTAAAAATATATATATAGGATACGTTGCTATATTTCAAACATGATTCAGGGCTTAAGTGTTAGGGTTAAGCTGTGTAGCATGGAGGGTTAGGGTTAAGCTGCAGAGCATGGAAAGTCCAGGTTAGGCTGCAGGGCATGGAGCGGTAGGGTTAGGGCTGAAGAAGGGGAAGGTTAGGGTTAGGAAAGGGTTGAAGGTAAGGTTAGGTTACACACATACCTTACGGCGAATGACTCTTCAGGAGTTGCATCGCCGACGCTTTCTTTCTTTATCTGCGCAGTTAGGAAACATTAACACTTTCACATGCTGTGCATTCAATAATGAAGCTGTTACTGAGCAACGGTAAACATTTAACCATCAAAGAAGTCATATGCAAAGAGAGCAGCGGAAGAGAAGACCATGATCCAGCCTTAAGAAGAGATTCCATATGTTAGCCTCTGCATATTCCATACACGTGAGGGGAAACACGTGCAGGACCATACCTTGGTCCACATGTGGAAGGCTGTCGTATGGAATAGAGGATGGTACGTAAGAGTTTGGGAAAATCCTTACCGTATGATAAACAATAATAATAATAATAATTTGCATTCCTATCTCCCCTGTCCAAGGTGCATATAGCTGGGGACCTGGCCTGTACTGTAATTGTAGATTTACGTACGTATGGGACCGTAACATCGGTCGCCTGCATTCCAAAGCGTCAGTGTTTATATAGCACATGCGCAGTGGGAACTGACAGCTCACTTATGCATTAAGAATGCGGAAGTCATCTGACAGTATAATCTCTGGATCCAGTCCCATGTTCTTATCACAAGAGAGGTTGTTACCTTTTGTTTTCATAATGGAAAAACACAATTACTATTGGAGCTGAATTATAATTTATAATCTAGCAGATATAATATTGCTTATCCAGTACATATAAAAGATTTCATTCTAATATATTATTATATAATCATAAAGGCTGGATCCAGACCTCCACTACCAACATCCCTATGCATTCCGCATTCTACGAAGACAGATCCCTACGCATTCCGAACAGGTGAGGGGAGGCCACTCCCCTCAAACACAAGGGAGTTCCGATAGCAGGACCCTACCTTAAGATATCCGCACTATCTACACATAGAAGGGCTGATCCTGGACTACGCCGATGCGCTATGTGTACTAATGCACACCATATCGGCATGCACTCCCCCTGACACTCCACCTGTGGCCGGCGTACTTACACCCCGCTACCCGCGTTCATAATGGAAAAACACAATTACTATTGGAGCTGAATTATAATTTATAATCTAGCAGATATAATATTGCTTATCCAGTACATATAAAAGATTTCATTCTAATTTATTATTATATAATCATAAAGGCTGGATCCAGACCTCCGCTACCAACAGCCCTATGCATTCCGCATTCTACGAAGACAGATCCCTATGCATTCTACATTCTTCAAAGACAGATCCCTATACATTCCGCATTCTACAAAGACAGATCCCTACGCATTCCGCATTCTACAAAGACAGATCCCTACGCATTCCGAACAGGCGAGGGAAGGCCACTCCCCTCAAACACAAGGGAGTTCCTATACCTTAAGATATCCGCACCATCTACACATAAAAGGGCTGATCCTGGACTACGCTGATGCGCTCTGCGTACTAACGCACACCATATCGGCATGCACTCCCCCTGACACTCCCCCTGTGGCCGGCGTAATTATACACTGTTACGCCAGCTGTTACCCTAACTTCGGCTGGCGTAACAGTGTGTAATTACGCTGCCCACAGGAGCGTAAGGGTCCAAACCTGCCCTCCCGCCCTCATTAGCTTACCTCCCCCCGCATACCTTGCCTAACTGTTGCGTAGTTACGGCGAGGAACGCCCCCTCAGCCGTAACTACACAACAGCTAGGGACGCCCGATCCTGAGGGACATCTGCCCGGCGCATGCGCAGATCAGCAGAGATGCCAATCTTACGCATCCGTCCGCCGTAATTTACGGTGGGTGGCGTAGTTCAGGATCAGCCCCAAAATGGGGACAGTGTGAAACTTTGGGTAGTATGTAAGGACTGAAGCCAGCCCTTACAGTACATTTGACATCCACATCCTGCAACATCCCATCT
This sequence comes from Limnodynastes dumerilii, assembly GCA_011038615.1. Lineage (NCBI taxonomy): Eukaryota > Metazoa > Chordata > Amphibia > Anura > Limnodynastidae > Limnodynastes > Limnodynastes dumerilii. The sequence continues at coordinate 176,391 of WWET01002036.1, forward strand.
CGCCGTACATGCGCAGCCATCCAAAAGGGGGATCCTAGTGATCAAAAAACAGCCTTGTAGGAAATCTGGATCCGGTCCAAGGTGTGTACACAAGGACTGGAATACCGTATAGTGTTTTACAATATACACGTAAAGTCCTGTAGCCAAGAAAGAGGCAGCTGACCTACATGTGGAGATGTAACAGGAGTGTACAAAAATAGCAGCTTCAAATATTGCCCCTATCCATGATCTAAAACGAAATGGCCAACATGTATAAACGGATGCACACAATATTCCATTACATCTACAACATATCAGGCCACAGACTGTGTCTAATGCATGCCATTTACAGCCAAATAACAGAACAACCAAACACATTCCCATTTTCCAAGGCAGACTTATGCTAGCAAAATATTTTCATGCTGCTATATAATATATACATGTCTTTGCCAGGATAACAAATCCATAGACTAATAACTACCCAATGACAGAGACAAGATCTGTCCTAACCATCTGCTGCAAAAACTCCACACACTAGCAAATAGATCTGCATCATTGTAAATCCTATTTCCCTCCTTCACATACTAGTTATTTGGTATCGGATTAAGTGATGTATATTAGTGTGTTTGGGCTCGATACAGACTTAAGTAATTGTTTGAAATTAGTTACACGTGGGCTAAACCATGTTGATTGCAGGGGGAGTCAAGGTAATTGTATTCTTTGCATGCAGGGATATATATTTGAATTGCTTACTGCACACAGATACTGACCAGCTTTACTATCACACTGTTATTTAGACGTGGGATAGGAAACATCACCTCTCAACTCTAATACTGTTTGCAACAGATGAAATATGACTCCCCTGCAATCAACATGGTTTAGCCCAGGAGTAACTAATTTCAAGCACTTACTTAAGTCTGGATCCAGCCCTTTGTTACATTTGTTGCGTCCCCTAAAATATATTTGCTGTTTTGAAAGGACATACATAGCATAACCGTATTACTGGTGTAATATAGGAAGGCAGTAAATTTATTTATAACACACTTCATTGGATTACTGCTTGGCGGGAATTTGTTTGGAGTTAATTTTGTCAGTCACAGTATTAATTAGGTGACTTATAAATATTATACAGTTGGTAAATGTTACTCGAAAGTGCTACTAATTCATAGTCTTGTATATTTTGTATGGCTACCATTTTTATTTGCATATTTTCTTATTTTTTTCTGACTTTGCTTTTAATTGAATTCCATACACACTGTACAGATATCTGCCTATGCTGCCAGGAAAGTCTGACAGAAAGTTGTACTTGCATACACACTACCATATTTGTCTGTCAGCCTCTATTCTGCACCTGTGCTGCCTATGAAGATGTTTTGCTGATGAAGCCAGGTTTAAGAATACTTGGTTCAGCACCTGTGCAGGAAGGATCTGCTTATTCATATATTTGGGATTGTCTTATGCAGAGTAGGTTGTAACAGTACTAGCCAAATACAGCCCTGGGTGACCCTGGGCCTTGATGCAATTGCAGTATGCATAATGGGCTGATACTATTGATTAGGTGGAGGGAAGGAAGGAGAGGAGAGAAAAGAGATCCTTCTTTTCACTGTGTCAGCCTCTATACAGACGCAACAAGTGTAGCAATGTACTCGTGGTTTTGTCAATTGTAGAACAATACTGGTCTCAGTTTTGATGGATTGTTGATATACAAGATGAGAGCTTGATTACACCAATAATAAAGAGGACTTTACATGGCACTTGCTGAATGGGTTCCTGGCTTTTCCTATTTGCTTAGAGATAAAGGCAGAATGACATAGTTATCAGTAAACAGGTTCAGCTCCACCCTCTAGAGGTTGTAGTGCAGGCTTCAGGTCTTTGTAGGTAAAGTGTCTGTCCATGCTGTTGGATGAAGATAGGGATCTTGGGGTGAGAGCCACAGGCCCAGGGACAATGGCCAGAGCTGGATTGGGAAGCTATTCATCACTGTGGGACAAAGCAACTGTCAGATGGGACAGGAGCATCCTGCAGGCATGTCAGCTGTGGAGTGCAGTAGATGACAGGACTGGCTAGATTAACAGGCCGAGGAGTGTGCAGGGGTGACATGGACAGACTCTCCTGTATCAAATGTACACACAGATATGTATCGTCTGCAAACACTTGCACACACACAGATACATATAAACATATTGTATGCAAACACCTATGCTAATTGATACAAGCATGCATATCGTACATAAACATTTGCACACTTACAAACACTGACGGACTGACATGTAATTATAATATATACTTTTAAAAGTATGCTGTCAGCCTAGTACTTGATTTTTTAGGTGCTTGTTTTCTATGCTGCTTTAGTTCCTGCAAATCATTTTGGTAGTAATAATTTTATTAAATGTAGATTGTGTGTTATAGCTATCTGCTTCCAGTTCTTCTAGACACACTCAACACTCCAAGATCCAGGACCATATGCACAGTTCAGAATGAGTTAGGTGCAGCCGTATCCGCAGCGAACTCGGCCATCCTGCCCCGCAACCCGCTCCATTTTTAGGATCCTTATGGCTTCCTTAAGTAACCGTGCATATTTTCCTTCTTCACATTTTCCCTAGGCCAGAGACAGAAGACAGAGGCTGCCGGGCAAGCCTCCTCCTTCTTAAATAACTATGTGCGGTCTTTAGCATGTAGTCAACCTACGTACGTAGATTGTGTAAATGACCTACGACACATGCATAGTGGGTCATTTCTTAAAAGACCGCAAGTGTGAATTAGGTTCTCAGTTACAGAACACTTAAAGCTGGGGACACACTGACACTTTTTCACCCAAATATTGTTCCAAACGCACGACAAGCGAGTCTTTGGAACAATATTGCACAAAGATCATTGCAGAGTACAAGACATCGTTTGATCGCATGTTTTAATTTTAGAGATCAAATGATGGCCCGATCTCTGCAAAACAAATGAAGTAAAAGAAAAACACACTGAGCTACCAATATAGGGCTAGATCCAGTTTTGCCTTTGACACCAAACTTTCGCAAGTCGTGTGTTTTTCAGGCACTGTGCATGTGCATGTTCTGCAACGGATCCATCCAGTGGGACATCACCACAGATCCACATGCATAAATGAATGGGTAGCGGTATGCACTTCCACATGGATCTACTTTTGAACTTAAGGTAGTGTTCTGGAACACGTAAGTACAGAGTGTACGTGGGAGGGGAGCAACTAGGAGTCTATAATAATTACAATAAAATTGTGTGTTTGCATGAATCGACATGCTTGTCAGCACTGAAGAAATCTTTTTTTTTAAAAAGGGGAATCATATGTAAAGTGTCAGTGTGTACCCAGCTGATTCATTTCCTAGGTAATATTATGAATCTTCAAAATCACTTATGTATTATACATATCATACATAACTAGTATTAGATAATGCATTTCCTTTAATTACACTGGTAAACAACGATTTTGTCACAGGGTGTCTCATGCATTACTATAAATGTATTCTCTACACTGACTTTAAGAATGATCATAGATTCTTTCTATTACACATAATTTTGAAGTTGTGCCCTCTTTAAGAGCAGGGTTGCCGACTCTCCTGGAATATCCGCGAGTCTCCCAAAATTTGGGCAGTTCTCCCGGTATCCTGGGAGAGCCAGCAAAGCTCCCGCAAGCCCCAGCAGCCATCAGTGACTTCTGTAATCCATAGCCTTACTAGGGATGTGCGGGATTTTATGATGTCATCAAGCCCCGTCCCTCCCCTGAAATGCTAGAAAATACAGGAGTGACTGACAGGGAACGGGACTTAATGACGCGATTTGCATAAATTCACCCAAAAGGAAGCTTTCAATAGTCGGCAACACTGTTTAAGAGCTGATATAGGGATATATGACCCGTTTATAGAGTGCTTAGCATCTGTGTTAAGCAAATCCAGCAGAGTAAGGGTTGATCTTTAGATTTTAGCACCCCTTCTCTCTGTGATGCAGTAACTTTTAAATAACAGAAACTCTGTTTGACTCCACTCTTGAAACAGTGCTATGAATTTTAACTTAAACGGAAAGTCAATGACTGGAATCTCCTTCCCAATGACACTAAAGTATGTGATTTCAGATAGAGGCATAGGGGCTGATTAAGAGTTTGAAAATAAGAGAGGAAAGTTAGTTTGTCCTGGGCTAAACCATGTTGATCTCAGAGGAGTCAAATTTTATCTGTTGCAAACAGTATTAGAGTTGAGAGGTGGCGTTTCCCAGCCCAAGTCTAAATAACAGTGTGATAGCAAAGCTGGTCAGTATCTGTGTGCAGTAAGCAATGCAAAGATATAGCCCTGCATGCAAAGAATACAATTAACTTGATCCCCCCTGCAATCAACATGGTTTTGCCCAGGAGTGACTTTAAGTTCTTATTTTAAGAAGATTCTTAAGTGTGAATCAGGTCCTTAATTACAAGCTCCTTCTTAAGTCTGGATACAGCCCAATATCTGTAATGAGATGGATGTCTGCATGTATAGGCATACTGGGCCGTTTTCACAGATCCGCTTTTTAAAAGTACGCAATTATACGCACGCACGTAGCAAGGCAACACCCATGACACTCCCCTGTCCCGACCGTGCAATCGTAGACTTACACCTCCATAGTGTGTACTTACGTGTGTATATGTCTTCCGTCCGTGCGAATCAGTAAAGCCGCACCCTCAAGCGTTCATTTAAATGCCTCGACCCACCCTCTTTTATGTAAATATTAAAGTACGTATTTCTACGCTGTCTATCCATAGGTATGTCCCCAAGTGCGATTCACATGTCCATGCATAAAGCACTTACGTGCGTATATTCTACGTAACTTATGTAAATAAAGTTACTACGCATGTGCAGTTAAAATGTACCTAAAAATACGCACGCAACTCCACGTGAAAACGGATCTATGAATATGGCCCATTATCTACACACTTCAAAGGGGAAAAGAAGAAACCCTTGTTTTATTAGTTGGGTGTATCATGTTTATATTTTACATAGCGTTCTTTTCCTGTGGCTCTTTCATGTATATTGCTGATGTGTGCTACCCTCTAATGGCTTCATGATGTAACAACGCCTAACGCTACAGGCCTCCTGTAAAGCTGGGTACACTAAGTACATTAAGGTATTGTATTTTCATGCCATTATCACGATAGTCAGCTGTTTGGTAATGTTTTATCCTACCAAAGCACTTTGTGCTGTTCAATTTGATTTTATTACCTCCCTAGCATTCACAATCAATGATGGAACAATGTCAGAAAGACTTTCAAACCTTGGTAAAAACCATTTTTTATTTAGTAGCTGAGATTCCATAACAAATATTATCCTAATAAAGTGTAATTGAAACATGTCTAACAAAGGAAAGTATACCTTTTATTTAAGCATTTTGGGCCAGATCCTAAACTACGTACTCAAGCGATTTTACACTTGTAACGGGTGGTGCGCCGGCGCCCTGTGAATTACAAACAAAACCCAGGCCCACCCCCACCCCAGAGGTTCCTACCCGATCCTGAAGAACCGCCAGAGAAGACGCGCTGTTCCTCTCCCGGTCCCAGGCGTGACGATTCCTAATGCCTCCTGCGTGCAGCCTGCTGATCCAGGGTCCACTATCTTCAGCCTATGCCTCCTGGTTTCCTTCAGTCGGCGCTTCTCCTCTTCTTCTTGCCGATGCTGCAGATCTTCCTCCTCTGGGCTCTTCTTGGATCTTCCTCCGCTGGGCACTTCTTTATTCAGCCTCTTCTAGCCCTGTCTTCTTCCACGCAGCACAGCTTCACCTTCTGACTTCGGCCTCTTCCAGCCACTGCTCCTCCCTTTCGGCCCATGCGGTGGATTTTTAATCCAACCGCAGGGTCTGATGGGATTGGTGACGTAGTGAGCCCTGATTGGCTCACCACAGCACCGCAATGCACCCTGGGCGCCGTGCTGCGGTAAGCCCTGCCTCTTCCAAGATGGCCGCCGCGAGCCCTGATTGGCTTGCGGCCGCGCCATGTGACCAGCTGGCAGCCAATCAGAATTGGAAGTTCCTGGAGCTGGGGACGGCGCGCTGCCGTCCCCACCGTGCTACTTACACACTTGCCGCTAACATAAAATCGCCCATTAGTATTTACTGCGCATGCACACAGCAGATGTTACGCCACGTAACTCTGAACGTATGTACCAGACATGTATCAACAGCGTAACTACAAACAAAGGAGCGTGACAGCCATACAACACCTGTAATTACACTTCGGAATCATGCAGTCTGGGTGTGCTTAGGCACTTACCTACGTGTAGGCTTTACGTAGTCAGTGTTTACGCTTTGAAAAGTTAAGGTAGGGTTTGGCAAGCGTAAAACGGCCAAAGTACGTACGAGCAAGGAGAGTGCCTAGAATATACGAAACGTAACAAGCACAAGGTCTGGATCTACCCCACTGTGACATAAGTGTACTGTTATTCTACTTTTTGTTTGTGAAAGTTCTTCCTTTAATGAATGGATATTACTTACCCAATCATTCATTTGGAAACCTTTGCAGGGTTTGCAGGGGATTGCTAGGGTTAGGCTGCGGCTGGGGGAGTCTTTGGGTCAGGCTGCGGGGAAGGGAGTCTTAGGGTCAGGCTGTGGGGAAGGGAGTCTTAGGGTTAGGCTGCGGGGAGGGGAGGGGGGGGTGGGGGCGG
>WWET01002036.1:183275-198402 GCA_011038615.1 Limnodynastes dumerilii
GGAAGGGAGGGTTAGGGTCAGGCTGCAGGGAAGGGAGGGTTAGGGTCAGGCTGTGGGGAAGGGAGGGTTAGGGTCAGGCTGTGAGGAAGGAAGGGTTAGGGTCAGGCTGCGGGGAAGGGAGTCTTAGGGTCAGGCTGTGGGGAAGGGAGTCTTAGGGTTAGGCTGCAGGCAGGGAAGGGAGGATTAGGGTCAGGCTGTGGGGAAGGGAAGATTATGGTCAGGCTGTGGGGAGGGAGGGTTAGGGTCAGGCTGTGGGGAAGGGAGGGTTAGGATAATGGAATGGGAGGGTTAGGGTAAGGATTAGGGTAAAGTTTGGGGTTACATTCATACTCACCATTTGCCTCTGCATCTTCTTTCTTTTGTGAATCGATTGCTTCTCCTCTACCAAAAAGGGCCATTCACAGCAGCAGCCCATAAACGTTTGCATGTTTTTAGGCCTTCTGGAAATTTAATTGGGTAAAGACATTTGGCATAAAGTAAAATAAATCTGACACATTCATGTGTGATAGAGACATTGGACTGGATTCAGACCCCGTACATTTTCTGTGATGGGGTCTGTTATTTCGCACGGAAGCCAGAAGTGATGTTAGGGTGTTCGGTGCCCCCTGCAAACTTTAAATTTGCGCCCACCTGTTTTACAATTTCACATTATAGTTACCAGAGTCTAGTATACATGTAAGCGTCATAAAACACAATCTTGTAACACAAGACACAAGATACACATAATACATTTTTTTTTTTTTTTAAAGTAACAGAAAAAAATCAATAAAAAAAAAAAGAATAAGTAAGTAAAAATTAATAAACTCACCTGTCTGGGCGTCCCGTCGGGCTGCAGCTGTCCGATCTCAGCATGAATACACTGCACATGCGCAGTGTTTCTCATGTCCGGACTTGGGAAAATTTCACTGTGCACTGCACAGTGTAGTGTTTCTCATGTCGGCACTGAAATTTTTCTAAGTCCCAAATGAGAGCTACTGCGCACGTGCAGTACTTCATTCATGCATCGCATGAATGTGAAGTATTGCGGGGACCCGGCAGATCATCGCGTGACCTCGCAGGAGGGGTGAGTATTTGTAAATACTGTCAATGAAGCTGCCAGGCTAACTGCGATGATAAGCAGCTTCGTTCACAGGGAACGAGGAAGGTAAGTAAATAGAGCCCTATATATCTTAGTGACAGCCATACCATACAGATATTTTCCTAGTGACTGCTATACCATACAGGACACCATACAATACAGACTATATATCTTAGAACCGCTATACCATACAGACATTATCCTAGTGACCGCTTTACCATACAGGACACCATACAATACAGACTATATATCTTAGAAGCGCTATACCATACAGGCGGACATACAATACAGATCGCATCCTTCTGACCACTGTACAATAAATTCAACATTCTTGTAACCACAATGCAATTAAAAAAGACCTCCTTGGAAAACATTTGTAACCAAAATACAAGAGAATCACAGCCTAATAAGCACTTTACTGTTATCTAGTATGTGTGTGTACAGTATACATCCAATCTCTCCCTCTTGCGTGTATCCATTCTTCCAATATTTCCCCCATGTGTGCCTCCAGCCTCCCAAAACTCCCACTTATGTGTCTCTAGTCTACCAATATTTTCTTTCATGTGTCTCCAGCCCCCCAATATTCCCCATCATGTCTCTTCAGCCCCCCATTATTCTCATGATGTCTCTTCAGCTCCCCAGTATCCCCATAATGTCTCTCTGGCCCCCCAGTATCCCCATCAGCTCTCTCCAGCACCCCAGTATCCCCATCATGTCTCTGCAGCTCCCCAGTATCCCCATCATGTGACTCTAGGCCCCCAGTATCCCCATCATGTCTCTGCAGCCCTCCAATACCATTTTAGTTGCTCTTCTTTGCACAGTCTCTAATGTATTTATGTCTTTCTGGAGATATGACACCCAGTTTCCCCATCATGTATCTGCAGCCCCCCAGTATCCCCATCATATGGCTCCACCATCCCCCAGTATCCTCATCACATGGCTCCAGCCCTCCCAGTATCCCCATCATATGGCTCCAGACCCCCAGTATCCCTATCATGGGGCTCCAGCCCCCCCAGTATACCCATCATGTGGCTCCAGCCCCCCCAGTATTCCCATCATGTGGCTCCTGCCCCCCAGTATCGCCATTACATGGCTCCAGTGCCCCAGTAACCCCATCATGTCTCTGCAGCCCCCCAGTATCCCCATCATGTGCCTCCATCTTCCCCAGTGTCCTCATCATGTTTACTTACATTTGCTGTGTCTTCCTCTGCGGCTCTCTCTCTCTCTCTCTCTCTCTCTGTTTTACTCCTTCCAGTCCTCACACGGGAAGTTCCTGTATGAGCTGCTGCGGCTGTTACATAGTGCAGCTGAAAGGAATTTTCCAATCTTCTTTTAAAGCTTCTCATTTTTACTGTAGTCATTTTATCTAACATGGATATTAGGGCTTGATTAGCACATAGGCTGACAAAGGCTACAGGAAAGGGTGCTGGCCTCTCCCCCCACCCATTCTTCCTTTCACTCCACTGGCTGCTGCCACCCAAGCCTTTTGGGGTCACAAAGTGGCCACTTGCTCTGTACATAGGGCTGCTAGCTGAGTGGCAGACATAGAGAGATGCTTCCTGCCTGCTCTGATTGTGGATTATACACTATTAGAGTGCCTTGGCAACATTCTTTATCGGTCTCCCGGCCAGCAGCCAGTTATGGAACGGCTGTCAGCATGCTGAGTGGTAGATGGCTGGAGCTACCCACTAATCAGGGCACAGTGAATGGCTGGCAGAATTCTGATTGGTGGATGGCTGGAGCTATCCACCAATCACTATAGTAAATAGCTAATAGCATGTTGATTGGAGCTATCTGCGAATCAGATTGCTGACAGCAATTCACTGCATGGAACAATGTGGACCGCAGAAGTTATGATTTATTTTTTGTAACTTGAAGTGTGTTACTATTTTTACCTCTCCGGCGAGGTCCCACGATCCGCGGTCCTTTCGCCAGCATCAAGTGAAGAAGTGCCCACGCATGCGCAGTAGCTGTTTTTTGGGACTTAAAAACTTTTATGTCCCAAAAGGCAAGCCACACTACGCATGCATGGGACTCTGAGGCAGAAGCAACGCTGGGACAGGTAAGTAAACTGTTTATTTTGTATTGTTCTTTTTTTATTATTATTTTAAAGTATTTTTATTAATAATTTACTAATTAATGTATATAATTGTTTTGGGTTTTTTTTGTACTTTGTATTTTCATTTGTGTTTTTCTATTACAGTGGTCTCCCGATATATACCCGCTTTTTTTCTCCCTAAAAACAGCCATTGGGGGAGGAAAAGGGGGATATATGGGGGGACCGCTGTAATACCTACCCTAACGCCATCTTCAGATTGTTCAGATGGTTTCCATGGCGATCACAGCTTTGTAAATTGTGCACACATCGTTTTCAGAGATAAAGACCGCTTTCAGGTATAAAATGGTATTTATCTCCTAAAATGAGATAGCAGCATTATTATCGGTCATTTCTGCCATCCAATGTTGTTGCACCTTTTATTAGGATTTAATATTCATTCTAATCTGAAAATACAGTATTATTGCACTTTTAAAACAAAGGGCTTCATTTACTGAACGATAAAGCCTTCATTTCAACTGAAAACGCTTTTTATCTCCTGAAAACGAAGGCTTCACCAATTACAAAGCTATGATCGCCATGGAAACCATGGCGATCATCAGCTTCTGTACTTCCAATCGCCGGCCCACTCTAAATAATGCAGTCCGGCTGATTGCAATATTTACTATTTAACAATCCACGCCGACACATTAAATTGCGCCATCTGCAAATGGCGTTAGGGTAAGTCATCCAGCGGTATCCCCATATATTCCTTTTATAGTTATTTGGGAGAGGAAAAAGGGGCATATATCAGGAGACCGCTGCAATACAAAACTATAGTGCCAATGATAAAAAAAATAAAATAAAAAATAGTTAAATAACTTTTTATTATATGTTATTAATAAATAAATAATAAACACACACACACAGCACTTTTGAGAAAGGGCGGAGCCCGAAACGCGTTAAGTGACTTGTTGCAGGAAGAGACACCCGACACACGAGCGGCTACTACCAGGTCTGGAGCGTGGAGAGGTCGAGTGCAGCCGTTTTTGGACGTCCCGGCTGTTCCCCGCATTATTGACATCATCCTCCCATACCTTGGACAATTGGGTACGCTATCTCCCCTGTGTGGGACTATCATAATTCATGTAAATGTGTTTTTATGTGAGCGTTTATTATTTATTAATTTTACCTTTAGTAAAGAGATTTTAACCACAGTCAGTGGGCTATTCTTCCCTGTGGTCTTTTATCTTCTTTCACTTGCTGGTTATTTAACGTTGTAAATGGGGCCTCGGAACACAGTTTGCATAAATCACGTTATTAAGTCCTGCCTCAGGATATTCTGGAGGGAAGATTTGAAAAGTTAGCAACCCTGTATTTGCCCCCATTTTAAAATTGGCCAGCCAGTCCCTGCTGCCGACAGTCTAAGATAGTGAGAGATTCTGCTGCGCTGCAGCTCCTCTAAGATGGAGCTACTATTCAGTGAGGTAACTGAGGGCTGGATGTGGTGATATGCATTAAATCACTGCCTAAGTCCAGATCTAGGAGGTTTGTTGGCTTTCCTGGAAATCTGGGGGAAATGCCTGAATTTATGGATTCTCCCAAACATACCGGGAGTGTCAGCAACTAGGCATTAGACCTGTGAATTTTATACCATTGATTCATTTGAGGGCATCTGAACTTGCACTTATACTGAGCTAGTTTGTGTAACATGCACAGGGGCAAACACAGGTGGCCGTATGCAGACTCGGATGTGTAACATATACGTCCGGAGTTTAAAGAGAGTATATACGCAATCTATGTATGAAAAAGATATGTAGAATATGTTAGAAATTTACTGCGCATGCGCAGTAGTTAAAAATCGTTAAACTCTGGACGTATATGTTATACGTCCGGGAGTCTGCATATGGCCCAGGATTTATAACATTTCCACATGTGAGGAAAGGGTTAAAAGATATATGAGATAATTTCTCCCCACATTGAATGGGTGAAACTTTATTAGATAGGGTTAACTGACTGCCAAATAATGTGTTGGTGTATAGAAATAATCCAGTGTATTGAATTTAATGAATATACACTTCCAATCTGAGTAATATAAAGGGACATTAAATAACATTGGGCCTGATTCACACTTAAGAGTGCATTAGGTGTGTGCAGATGTGCATCTAACTCGCTCTTCCAGCCCCTGACCCACCCCCCATTTTAAGGTACCTTATGCACATTTACGAGTGCCATAGGGCTACCTTAAGTTTCTGTGCAACGTCTGTATGGACACTGCACCTCTCTGCCTCCCCCCACCCACTTACATGTTACTTTTCAAATACGTATTTCTTCCCCGCCCATCCGTACGTATGTCCCCAATTGCGAATTCACATGTCCGTGCCTAAAGCCCTTACGTGCATATATTCTACGTAAGTTATGTAAATAAAGTTACTACGCATTCGCAGTTAAACCGGTCTTGAAATACCGCATGTAGTAAGTTAGGCAGGAGGAGGTGTGGCAAGGCAGCCTCAGGGAGGAGGTGGGCGGGGGAGAGATGTAGATTAGCCGGGGAGGGCGGGGGAAAGGGGGGGAGATCCATTGTCCGGGCATAATTTCCTTCTTAAGAAGGAAACGACGCACGGTAAGATAAGGTAGCCCTATGGCACTAAGTACCATAAGTACCATAAGGTACTTAAAAGCCGGAGGTGGGTTTGGGGGCAGGACAAGTGAGTTAGGTGCGGATCTGTCCACAACTCTCTCACTCAACTGTGAATCAGGCCCATTGTGATGTTTTATGTCTACTGTACTTCATATGCTTCTCTATAGATGTTTTTTTTCTTTTGAGATATTGAACTATTGTATCATTGTATCATAATGAGGAGCAATTTTATTTTTGTTTGTCTTTTCCTAATCTCAACGTGTTTATGTTGTTATGTTTTCTGTTGATGAACGCATCCCCAGTTCACTCACTACAACATTTCCTATAGGACACAGAAGTAGAAGTGTGTAGAGATACAAACATAATTGAATTAGTGAAATCTTGTTAACAGCTATTGTTACTATGTATAAGTTTACTCTTAGAATATTTTGAATGTAATAAACACTGTTATGTCTTTTAAATAACACTTTAAAAATTAACGAACACAAGTTTTTCCTAATGGTTTCAGTTAATATAAATAACCAATATCATGTTCTTCTCATTCTCTCATGAAACTAGCATTTAAACGAATCAGTATTATAGGTTGTTATACAGTAACACAAAAATATTGCTATTCTAGCCTGGTGCAAATGTTTTGAAGTAAACAGCGCTTATTTCTGTCTGTGGTCATCTCTGCATCAGGCATGTCCATACTGTACGCTGACTACATGCCTCCTCCCCATCGTTCTCATCGTTTGCACATAGGTCTGAGTCAGACACGATTGCATCCGCATTGTTTATTTGCATGCGCAGTGCAAAATCAGGCAAAGATAAGCTGCGCAAGCTTGTGAACGCTCACCTCTGGATCAACCCCATTGACTACATCCAGTCATCGGGCCGGATCCAGAACTACGTCCGTCTATGGAAGAAATTCAAATGAATTTCAATAAAAATTTAATAAACAGTAGCTACTGCGCATGCGTAGTAGCTATTGTACGTAATTTGCGTATCTTTTCGATAAGTAGATTGCGTATATGTGGTCTAAAAGACCATATAGATACGCAGATTACGTACAATAGCTCCTACGCATGCGCAGTAGCTACTGTTTATTGAATTACGTCCGTCTATGGAAGACGGACGTAGTTCTGGATCCGGCCCATCAACTTTAACCATTCAAGTGTAATTTTGCAGAGCAATCATCACTGTAATGCAGCATTCAGGTGATACTTTACCACAGTAACGACAGCTTTAAATTTTAATTGATGAATTACCATCTTGTTACACGTTGCTCCAGCAGGTCTCTATCAAATAATGTGATATGTGTTTAATAATATATAGTTATATAATAAATCACACTTAGTCTTTGACATCGATGAAATGACTCATTACCATGAAAGAAGTCCTTAGGATTTACACATCAGAGCAGAGATCTACATAACAACTTCCAATAGAAAATCATCTTTTTATTTCACTGATTAAGCGCAGTATCCAGCTGTTGTAACTCGTTGCACCTTGATGATAGAATATTTCATGCTGGTATAATGCAGAAAAGAATTCAATTTAAATGATTACTAAGTCAATCAAAGATGTCTATCTAGAATTAATAGATTATGGTCTATTTACGCATGATTTCGTTTTGAAATGAATGTTGCCGATCCAGGCTTCTCCTCGCAGTGAGCCTGGCAGCTTCATTCATATAATTTACTAATACTCGCCCCTCCTATGAGGTCCCGCGATGATCTGCAAGGTCATCGCAGGACTTCTCATTCGAGTGAATAAAGTCCTGCGCAAGTGCAGTGACTCTCATTCGGGACTTCAAAATTTCCAAGTCCTAACATGAAAAACACTGCACATTCGTAGTGTATTCATGTCACGACTTTGCTGAGTTCATAAATAGACCCGACTTTCATTACACTGACTATTTACATGCAAGATTATGACTACTGATAACTATGTTCATGTTGTGTGTGTTTCTCTAATCCCTCACTAGATGGCGCACACACAGATAATGTTGCATGCACAGAAAAATTGCTACCAGTACCTCCAATATCACAACTTGATTAAACTTTAGTTGGAAGTGTATGAATACATTCAAAAAGTAAAATAATTTACATATCAGGTCTTATTTTCCTATAAAGAAAAAAATAGCTTCTAACAATAAACATATTCTATTGTAATGTATTAAATGTCTCTAAATGGTCAATCTCATTTGCATAACGGTGTGCTATAATTGTACGTTTCAGAGTTCTGCTGCAGTTCTTTAGCTGTACGCCGTGCCTCCCTGGCAATCCTCTGGAAGCGATGCAGTGAGAGAATGACAAAGATTAGCAGGATACCCTGTATTACAATGAAGATAAAGAGGCAGAACTGAGAGACCAGGGCAAGATTACAGTACCAGTATTGACAGGAGGTCACAAGTTCATCCTCTGTTAGGTACATGATAACCCTGCCCCTCATTGGCTCAGGAGTGGCACATGTGACATCACGATACAGTGCTCTTTTTTGTTGCCCTTGCAACCAACTGCGCAGGTACATGATATCACAGTCACAGTGCCAAGGGTTATGCTGCAAGTAGACATCCCGCAGACCTGGAAGGTTGTCTAGGAGACCATTGGGCATTGAAGTTAGTTTGTTGTGTTCCAGTCGGATCACCTGTGTGGAAGAAGGAAATGAAGTAGGCAAGGTATTGGTGGCAAGGTGATGATAGCTGCAGTCCACTATGCCAGAACTACAGCTGCAAGGTGATGGACATCCAGAGGCAACTTGAGGCAGTGATAGCAACAGTGGCAAAAGCCAGGAACAATGCTCCATCGTCATGCCTGAAATGTTCAAATGTTTGTATTAATAATACTATTTATTGATTTGTTATTATAATTAATAATATTTATATATAAGGTGCCACACTGTATCTGCAGCACTATACAGAGGCAATAGGAAGAAAATAATTGCAAATGCAATACCATAATTAACAAACAGGGTTTAATTTTGTTAAAATAAGGAATACAATACAAGAACAATGCAGAAATAAG
Organism: Limnodynastes dumerilii; assembly: GCA_011038615.1. Taxonomy (NCBI): domain Eukaryota; kingdom Metazoa; phylum Chordata; class Amphibia; order Anura; family Limnodynastidae; genus Limnodynastes; species Limnodynastes dumerilii. The sequence continues at coordinate 192,038 of WWET01002036.1, forward strand.
GTACAGCACAAAAATAGCAGAACAATATGTATTGAAAATAAAGAAGCAGGATATGTGTTTAGGAGCAGGTGAATAAGGGGAAAGATAGACAGAGGAGAAGCTGGGAATTAATGAGGACATGGTAGAGGGTGTAATGACAGGAGACATGCTAAGTGGGTGGGGATAAACAAACAGGAGACACAAGGATGAAGATTGAGAGGGCAGGTAAGCTTAGGTGGAGGAAGGGTAGACTAACCTGAAGAAGTGGGTTAAAGGGAGCGTTTGAAGGATGGAGGGTGCTGGATAGTTATCAGGTTGGAGCTGAGGCGGTGGTCACCAGCACAGCAGAGGGGATGGGAGGGAGTGTGGATGGAGATAAGGGAGGAGAGGTAGAGAGTTTTGGAGGAGGAGAAAACTTTGTAAATTGTGGTGAGGGGCCTGAAGAGAATTCTGAAAGGGACAGGAAGCCAGTGTACAGATAGACAGAGAGGGGAGGTGGGAACATAGCAGTGGGAGAAAAAGAAGGTTGTGGCTGCGACATTTAGTATGGATGGTAGAGGAGCGAGGCCAGAGAGGAGAATGTTGCAGAAGTCGAGACAGGAGTTAATGAAAGAGTAAATGAGTGTTTTAGTGGCATTTGTGGTTAAGAAGAGTCTGTTGCAAGCTATGTTGTGGAGGGAAAGCGGCAGGATAATGAGAGGGCGCGGATGTGGAGGAGTCAAGGATGACACCCAGGCAGCAGGCTGGAGATAGTAGGGGTAAAGGGAAGACTATGATTTCTGTTTTGTTCATGTTAAGCTTGAGAAAATCCTGGGACATCCATGAGGGAGTCTGACTCTCTGGACAGTAGAAAAATCTTGAACCCATTAGAATATAAATAAAGATGAGGCTAAAACTTCGTACACACCTATGGAAATATTGAACTTATCAAACAATTTATAACGATATTGCAAGAGTGTTACATGGCCACAATCTTGATTTTGCGTTGGATGAGTCTTTTGAGGAGCCTTAAAATCATGATCACTAATGGCACAATGTCAAAGAAATATGGCTAGTGTGTATGCAGACACGCCTGTCTGTTCCACCTCTCTGACTGCATAGGCAGATGTCTGGGGGACCATCTGAGGTGGATGAGGCCAATACAGTAGAACAGTTTAAACATGCTTGGGATAACTATAAGGGTATCCTAAATTGTAAACCAAATTGAGGGTAAATAGGGTCTAGGGTCAGTATAATTTTGAATAAACAAATGGGCAGACTAGATGGGCCATGTGGCTCTTATCTGCCGTCACTTTCTATGTTTCTGTTTTCTATTATAGATCATTGATACAACCTCACCTAGAATACTGCGTTCAGTTCTGGAGGCCATATCTCCAGAAAGACATAAATACATTAGAGACTGTGCAAAGAAGAGCAACTAAAATGGTCCATGGCCTGTGTCACAAATCATACCAAGAAAGGCTAGAGGAACTAAACCTGTATAGCTTGGAGCAAAGAGGGGGAATGAGAGCAGCTTTCAAATATATCAAGGGTTGTAACCGGCTGGAGGAGCAGGGTCGCCATCAGGGAGGGGGGGCTTGGACTATTATTCTGGGCCTGGACCTGTAGTATCCTACCGCCAATACTTGCTGCTCAATGCTATTCAACAGCCAGCCAATGCGCCGGGAATTTCTTCCCTGAGCACCAGCCAGCTGTTAAAGCATGTCTGCCAGGCCCCGGCCCTATGTGACGTCACCAATGACGCCCCACAGCTGGGTCCCAGGCTCCACATTTGATGACAGCGGCCCTGTAGAGGAGGGGGCATTTTTCAAAGGAAGAGGTGTAATAGAACACGAGGGCATGAATATAAACTGGAGGGTGGTAGATTCAGAGGAAATGTGTGGAAAAATTACTTCACTGAAAGGGTGATAGATAAGTGGAATATCTCCCATCTGAGGCTGAGAACAGTGTAAACATGCTTGGGATAAATATAAGGGTATCCTAATTCTCAAGTGTAATTGCATAAGGATGAAAATGTTGGCACATTTTATGCAAGCGAGAAAAAAGAGATCACACCTAAGAAGCTGCTGCTGCTTCATATGTGCGTATTTTTAAGAGAAAGACTACTAAGCATGTGTAGTCTTTAGGTACGTAGGTTTTCTACGTGTGGTCTTTAAAAAACCACACATAGCTTTTTAGGAAAGCCTCCGGGGGAAGATAGGTAAAGTGGGGGGAGCAATATCAATTAGGCAGGGAGGGAGGGCTGGTCAATCTCTGTGAGTATTTTCCCTACTTAAGAGAGAAAATATGTACAGGTATTTAAGGTAGCCTGTAGCACTTGAAAGCGCCATTAGGCACCTAAAAACAGGGGACGGGAAGTGCACTTAAGTGTGAGTCCGGTCTTATATTTCAATAGAACTCATTTGTATCTCATAAAGTGACAGATAACACGTTAAAGTTGGCTGATTAAATTAGGAGTAAGATTGGGCAGGATGGTGTAACATAATAAGAATTTATAAAATATATATAACAGCTTTATTTAAACTGTTATACTGATAGTCTGATAAAAAAATATTTTTTAAACATCCTAACCTGGGTTTTGTGTATTATGCCATTGAGTAGCAATACTTTCAGCACATAAAGCCAGCTACTTGGTTTGCCTACAGCAAAAATTCCATTTTGAATAACGGCAATATGTGTGTGATTTTGCCAATCTGCTGAGTAGGACATATACAACCTTACCAACATTTTATGAGCTATGTATATCTAATTAAACATAATTTAAAGAATAAATAATCATTATTATTGTAATACTTATAAAGTAAAGAAAAAGGCATATCAAGCAAGGAAGGTGTTAATATGTCATATAGATCTAATTGGGAGAATATGGAATGATGTGGATGACTACTTATATGTCATATAGATCTAATTGGGAGAATATGGAAGATGACTACTTATTATATAGATGACAAGAAATGTCATAATTAAATAGTACATAATCATCAAACACATATTTAGAGAATGGCGGGCCTTTTGGATTACTTGCATGGATATAATGGACCTGATCCAAGCCTAAGAGGGAATTCCGTACACCAGTGTATATAAGTTCCACACGTAAGCCCATACTGTGCAATTTATATGCCTCCGCGCTCCTACAATGCACAGAATCAATGGAACAGAGTGTTGTCACCTGATGTACAGCTCTGATGAAACCACTCTATACGTTCAGTGTTCCTATATCTGCCAAACGCATGCACAACCTGATTTATGCACATGGAGCTGTCGTTATTAAGTTTAGATTCGGCCCAATGTGGGTAACTAATTATAAACATCAATTTTTTATTTTAGTCAAATTCCAGCAAATTATAAGTGGCTTATTATAAAACAGTGGAATCATTTTATTGGATAATTATATGAGTGACGTGTTCTTATAAGACAAAGCAGATAGAAAGACTTTGGTGAACAGATATAATTAGATGAACAATTTATGCCTTGCACTGAATAAAGTCACTTTTGCACTTCATCTTGTGTATGTTCTGGAGTTGTATATACTGTATTTTCAGTGTTTGTAAAGTCTAAAAAGAATCCGTTACTGACAGTATGCTTCGTATTTTAATTATATTTCCAAGTCAGTTTTATCTACAGAGAGATTATATATACCAATACAGAGTCAACAAAAAGTCATACACAAACAAAACAGTTCTATCACATTTTGGAAGTATCAACAATTATGCAATGTTTCCTTACTCTACATACACAGCTGGTGTATATTTCAGTGCAACATTACTATTATTTGAACAAACTACTGACAATAATTGAACCCCTCTACAAATACAGTCAAATTGTCATAACTTTACTTACCCTGCTAGTCTCACAGTAGTCACTGAGTTGGTAATGACACTGAGAAACCCAAGTTGAATGATAACAGCAGAGTGTCAGGGAATGATAAGAGTTCATGAGAACCCAAAATAGGGATAAAAAAGACTTAACTCTTTCCTGCACAAGTCACTCCCACTCTGCATTACGTCATAGTGTCAGAGGCCCATAAGATAAAGAAAGAGGCTTTGGCAGTGTCATATGACAATAAGATGTACATTGTAGATATAAAAGCCACTCACTTGGGGCAAAAGAAAAAATATTTCAATGTTGCACCAACTACAGACAGAAGGGGCTGGATCCAGACTTAAGTGCTTGAAATGAGTTACCTCTGGGCTAAACCATGTTGATTGCAGGGGAGTCAGATTTCATCTATTGCAAACAGTATTAGAGTTGAAAGTTGATGTTTTGTCTAAATAACAGTGTGATAGTAAAGCTGGTCAGTATCTGTGTGCAGTAAGCAATTCAAAGATATATCCCTGCATGCAAAGTATACAAATAACTTGCCTCCCCCTGCAATCAACATGGTTTAGCCCAGGAGTAACTCATTTCAAGCACTTACTTAAGTCTGGATCGAGCCCAATATCATTTTATTTAAATATTCCTTCTAACAAACCTCTAGATGCACAAGTAAAGTAAAACTCAAGAAATAAAACCTCCTACATATATACAACTACACAATTTATAAAATAAATCTGCTTGGTTTATTTCACCATAAAGCCTGAAGTAATCCATGAGCGTGAGAAGACTTTTAAATTGTGATAACTTTTCAGTATTTTAAGCCTTAACTTAACAAAATGCATCTAGAAATGTGTTTTCCGGTACAAGGCCTAAAATGTTTGGGCCTGATTCTTGGTCTTCGTGTGACGTATGTGCGCTCGGAGATCTGTAAGTCACAGAAGAAGAGAGGGCACGCCCCTGCCTATCTGGCGGGGTTTAGGCATATGGAAGTGAAGGACTGTCCCCATCCATGGAACTTAGTTCCGCACGAAAGGAGTTATGTACTTAAATCTGAATCAGGGCCATTGGACCTAGGTGCGGGCAGATCCGAACCTAACTCACTCTTCCTGCCCCCATCCCGCCCCCCGTTTTACTTACGAGTGCCATAGGGCTACCTTATATGTTCGTGCAATGTTCTTAAGTGTGAATCAGGTCCAACTATTATTAAAAGCATAGCATAAATGTCAGCAGATCTGGAGGGATGGGGACATCATTGTCTTATCTAGGTAGGACTAATCTATGTAAAATGATTTAACTGATTACATTTCCTAGTCATGTACTTATTACAATCACTGCCATTCTTATAGAAGAGGGAAGGAGTGTTATCAGTGGGTCACTTAGACCAGATGCAGACTTCCAGTGGCTCTGTAATTGGAGCTGAGTGTAGAACTAGTGGGGATCCGATATCATCTTTCCATGTAAGTGCATGGGAGGCCATTCCCCACGTTTGGACAGAGATCTGTTGGGTGAACCCTACATTAAGTTTGAATGTGGCAGTAGGCATAAGGACCACCCATACTGTGTCCCTTCCCCTTGCACTTACTCCAGCCCTGTCGTCATAAACCTGTTGGATCAAAAACAGAATGAAAGTTTAGATCTTGCAAATCGAGATGCGACTGTTATTAGCAGCACATGCTCAAACGCAACAACGGGTCTGGGGATATTTATCCTAAGGAATGGAAAACGCTTCCTTTCTGGATCCGGTCCAGTGTCACAAAATGTTAACAAGATTGCCATAATTTCTTGGATGGCTGCCTATGTGTCCTGCCTCTTAGTTATAATGTAATTACTATCCTTTATTGCAACCTTTAGGCTATTGTAGATCATATGAAAGTATGCTCTGGGATAACTCTTACATATAACAATGTAGACTTGCTATTCCCAAGTCAAAATATCTCATCTATATTTTGAATATATTTCATAATGGTTATTTTTCTCCACATTGGCTATATCTGATGGGGCATCTGTCTCTTGTTCTTGGTTAGGGGAGTCCATGATCAGCATCTTTCATTGTTTATGGTCATGTCTGTTACTGAGCATAGGCCTGATCCAGACATAACAATGACAGCTAATTTACGCATGTGGCATGTGTATGTCTAGCTACGGTAACGCACTGTGCATGCGTGCAGCAGATGTTACGCATTGTAACTCCTACGCAAGCATATATTATGGGTGGAGGGAGACGTTTAAATTGTACAGTATGGGCTGGATTACGTTTGACCAGAGATACACAAGGAAAAGTTAAGGCAGTGTTCTGAACACATAGGTCAGCTGAGTTCTGTCAGAGGGAGGGCATTATCCTTAGTACAGGGTCGGCGCTACCATTAGGCGATCGCCTGGAGCGCCAGAGCGCCAGTCCCAGGGGGACGGGAGCAGCCCCCCGCTTCCATTACCTACCTTTTGAGTTTATCTGCTGCGGCGCTGCGGTGAGTAAAGAGGGTGACGGAGAGATGAGGCTCCATCACCCTCTTTACTCACCGCAGCGCAGAAGCAGATAAACACAAAAGGTAAGTAATGAAACCGGGGGGGCT
>WWET01002036.1:227728-253671 GCA_011038615.1 Limnodynastes dumerilii
GGAAGAGATTCATCTTCCCTAAACCCTATAATGTCTTATGGTTAATGACAGGAAATTCTGAGTATGTCTTTTGCCAACTTGATCCTGAAACATGAGTTTCAAGGGTTAGCTTTGCTAAGTGGTGTTTATTCTTATAGCTGTTTGAAGAGATTCATCTTCCCTAAACCCTATAATGTCTTATGGTTAATGACAGGAAATTCTGAGTATGTCTTTTGCCAACTTGATCCTGAAACATGAGTTTCAAGGGTTAGCTTTGCTAAGTGGTGTTTATTCTTATAGCTGTTTGCAAATGGCCATACATCAGATAATGTCTAACATATGCTTCTGTACAGGTTGGACATGTCTGATCTACTGAAGAACTATTTAGGTAACATGACTGATACAGACACTCACAAATACAATTTATCATATAAAAGTTACCTTCCACAATGCCCCATGGGTACAGACGGCCTCGCACCCTCTGACCTTTGGCCTCCACCACTGTATTGCTTCCAATAACAGCAAAAGGTGCACTCTCCTGCAGATCAAAACGTAGTCAGTTTGGAAACATGGGCGGTATCTTTAAGTCCTCTGCAACTGGAGGATAGCTTTACCTTCAGCTCCTTGTCCTGCTGTTTGAAATCATCATCTTCATCTGAGTCACATTCTGGGAACTGGTAGACTTTTATCCCAAACTTCTCAATCTCCTCCCTAACCTGAGAAAGGTGATGGCATATAAAGAGATCAGAAGGAGAACAGGGAAAATGATCTACAGCACAAAACATAGAGATGGACACATATGCAGCCAAAACATAATCAACAAGATAAAAATTCATTTATGACCATGTATTTAATTGGACAAATATCTACGCTACAAGTAGCATATATGATTAGACACCAGTACAATCAATATTAATAACAATTAAAAGTAGCTGAAATCAGTGAATCAGACAATGGAGACCCTGGCCTCCTGGCACTAGCCTTGAAAGCAGCATATCTGTATTGTATACAGCAGTCCAATGGCGCCACTGAGCCTGCAGCCACTAGCCACTGAAGCTACAGAGGTAGGGACTGATACCCTGAGCTCCCTGCATCCATTTGATGGGGGCCAGGGTAACGGGGAAGGGTGTTGGTTGGACGGGGATCTGGAGGCGCCATTTATCTTGCCTCCAGGCATTCTCTATTAAGTTTGCTGAAATTAAGGCAGATTTTATGTTTAATATAAAAAACAATAACAGTAAATAGAACTGAAAATACAGCGCGTAATTTCCAATAACACCTTAAGCTGGGTACACACTGGAGGGTTATCTGATGATGGTAGGTGCAGGTCCCGTGATAATAATCAGATAGCTCTGACATCTTACCATTGTGCATTGTCCTACGATGCGGCAGTATCACCTGAAACAACGTTGCATTGTGGGATTTGATTTTTGGGACTTTTTTGAGATCAGCGATTTTCTGATGTCTGGAGAAAACTAAAGTGTGTACTGTGACACGAGGATCCATTTACTATGATTAGCACATCGAGCGCTAATCATGTAAATGAGCCTTGCAACCACTGGAATACTTACCCTAACACCATCTTCAGTTTGCATAATTTACCATGCAAGCATGGATTGTTTAAATCCACGCTGACACTTATACCGTGTTCGCAGACCCTGTTTACATTGCAGGGCTAACCCGGCAAATTCCGGCACCCAGGTCTGCCCTGTCAGTAGTGTGAGTCATCACACTGTGTAATTTGTTTACTGTTGCTCTGGCAACACTTGTTGCCAGGGCAATAGTAAATAAATCACACCAATGCTGAAGCGTCTGTGCTACCCGGGTTGAAAAACCCGGGTCGTACCGTTCATACTGGCGGCTACCCGGGTCAGACCCGGGGATAACTCTGCAAATGTCCCAGGTCAGTAGACCCGGGTAGCAGCCGTTGCATCCGTTCACACTGACCCAGGTCGTCAGGGCTTGCCCCGGCAATATACTGGGTTTTTGGTTAAGTGTGAACGGGGTATAAGTAAATATTGCAATCATCCGGCCCACATTCATTAAAGCGGACCGGCGATCGGGAGTACAGAAGCTGATAGCTTTACCATTTACAAAGCGAAGCGAGGCCTTTACCATTTACAAAGATATTATAGCCATGGAAACCCCTTTTCAGGCGAATACAGTCTTTATCTACTGAAAACGAAGACTTCACCATTTAATAAATGGAGCCAATATCTTCAAGGCAACGTTTCCCACTCATATTTCTGCTTAGTGCCACCTTTGTGGGTGTGCATATTATTGCAGCAAAGGTTTAGAGAAACCATTTCTAAAAGATCCACAGAAGAATAGATTCTGTACGGGGACATCGTTATGCAGGTCCAGGCTGGAATCCTTACTGCTGTTTTGACAAGTTGTCAGAGTAACACCTTCAGTGTGTACCAAGCATAACTCATACACATGTCATAGAAGTTATGGTGACCTCTAATGACCTCAACACCAGAAAGATAAAACTGCTGAATGCATCTATAGTCTCTACATTGTAGCTCCTCCAAGCACTGGATCTGAGACTGCTAAGTGCTATCAGTCCTATGAGCTTAATTCTATGAGACTCACCCGTTCTTTTAGCTTACGGATTTCATTGGGTATCAGGCAGTCGGCTTTGGCAATCAGAGGAACAATATTAACCTTCTCATGCAGAGCTTTCATGAATGCCACATCCACTGGCCGCAGACTGAAATATATGAGAAATGTATACATTGGTTGCATTACAAATGCTATAATGTCTAGTGGAGAATTTATCAACATATCTTATTTATTTCCCAAGGATTTCATGTATTAGCAAGTAATAAAATGCTGCCATATGACATCTATGAAATACTAAATAAATATCTGAACATATAAGGAAACAGAAATGGGTAAAATCACTGTTAAGCTATGATTGAAATTAGAACAAAGCTGAAATACAGAACTTTTATGTGTTTCCCTCATTTACTAGCATTGGGGCAGATCCTGAACTACGCATTTCCGCGAATTTACGTGTGACGGAGACGTAAATTCGCAGATTTGTACGCACTGCGCATGCGCACCGCAGAAAATACGCACATTCACGTAGCGTATTTTCAAACGTATGGGTAATTCACGTATTGCTAACGTAAATACTTACGTGTGGGCGTGCCAAATTTACGTTAGTGACCAATACGTGCGTTTTACGTGAAGTAGGCGGGGGGTGGTATTTAAAGTGTACAGTATGGGCGTGCTAAGCTGCGTACGTTCGCGTAGTCTGTACGCCCGTCAGCGTATGTATGCTGTTACGTTAGGAAAAGTTAAGGTAGGGTTTGGGTCGCGTAATTTGAGAAAATACGTCCGTGCAAGGGGTGTGCCGTGGGGAGTGTATTGACCTTACGTGTACGAAAATACACACCACTAAAATATGTACGCACACACGTAGTTCAGGATCTACCCCATTATTAGCATATTTAAATGTATACCTGATGCAGAATTAAATGAATGGAGACATTAAACGGACATAAAAGTCTTCACATAGAAACTAAGAAACTTCCACAGAATTGATCACATGGGAGACCACAAACATCCTGACAGAGAACTGGTCAGACCGAGATTTCAAACTTTACAAGTGACAACCCGATCGCCCTTCTCCCTTTATGTATCGCATAATAAGATATCAGACTAGACACAGGTCCTGACAGTGTCGCCTGCTGGGAGTGAAGAGACATTGGCCCAGATCCCGTGCTACATCCGACAGGGGAATTACGCATGGCGAGTGTGTAATTTCCCTGTCAAGAAGGTTGTGCGCATGCGCTAGCCTTCTTACAATGGAGTAGTGCCTGGCGTACGTAACGTACATTGCGTACGCCGGCTTTTATATAAAAGAGGCTGTCCCCCCGTTTACGTTTGACGTATCTCCGCCATATAGGTGGAGATAGGCATTTAAATTAGGGCTCGGGTGGAGGAAGCCCCGTAACGACCAAGTCGTAAATGTTAAGGTAGGAATCTGGAGACGTAAGTGTCCAGATTTTACTACCTTTAGCGGGGAGTGCACGGGGCGTTCTCCCCACTACGATGGCGGCCGTAATAATCTCGGGCGCCTGTAAGACGACCGTAGGTCTGGATCCGGCCCATTATGACGGGTCAGGACATAGTACTCAGGCAGTTTGTTATTCATGATGCAATAAAGAGTAAACAATGTGATGTATTTTACATGTATGGTAATTTGATCATGCTACAAGTGCAGAATTTTATGATTATTCATTGTTTGATACACTTTATAAGAACCCGGCAGATGTGGTTTTTAATTGTCCACGTTGCACTCTGTAAGGTGACCTCCCTAGAACACTTTCAACCTATCTGAGAAAGAAATGTTTGCATGGAGACAACAAGCAACCCAACAAGGAGAATGAAAACAATTAGAAAAAGTGATCAGACAGAACACGGAACGTATGCGTAGTACCCTTATTTATGCAATCTACATAGAGTTTAGGAATGGTGATCCCTCGAGCGATTTACAAAGCCGTTGGTAATGAGATAAGTAAGAAGGGGTATGCCAGGCCAAGTTAAGAAGGAATTTAACAAAATTGGTTCGGAGGAAGGCATTTAAAAGGGACTGATAGTACGTGAATACTTTAGCAAGTTAAGATGAGACATACGTACAGAAAGATAAGGCTGCCTTTGGTCTTCTTAAATTGGTTAAGAACAACAAAAACAAGGGCGTGTCAAGGGAGTTGCCATGCGTATAATTGTAAATACGTTCGTTCTTATCTCCTTCTTAACTGTGAATACAGTCTTATATCAGCTGTGTTAGGGAGGCCTTCTGGATACATTCGTTGACTACATTGTATCCAGAGGGCCTCAACGAAACAATTGACCTTGATTTCGGTGACTCTTGAGTAGGTAGTAACATGTTAATTGAGTTTGTATAATTTATAAAGTTTGTAAAGTTTATAAAATCATACCATTTAGAATTATTGTGATAATCTCTTCTGTTTAGAACGTTAGAGTGTAAGCTCTGTAGTTCTTTATCTGTTGTCATTAGTAACTTGTCACTTGAGACCATTGGGCCTGATCCAGAACAACGCTTCGAAGCGAATTTACGTGTGGCGGAGACATAAAATCGCTGTTTCGAACGCACTGCGCATGCGCACCATAAAAAATGCGCACATTCATGTAGCGTAATTGTGAACGTATGGGCCATTCACGTATATGTCAGGTAAATACTTACGTGTGGGCGTGCCAAATTTGCGTTACTCGAAAATACGTCTGAAATACGTGAAGTAGGCGGGGGGTGGTATTTAAAGTGTACAGTATGGGCGTGCTTAGCTGCGTAAATTCGTTCAGCCCATACGTACGTGTGCGTATGACAGCGGTTACGTTGGAAAAAGTTAAGGTAGGGTTTGGGCAGCGTATCTTGACAAAATACGTCCGTGCAAGGGGTGTGCCGAGGGGAGTGTAGCGAACTTACGTGCACGAAAATACGCTCCGCGAATAAACGTACGGCACACGTAGTTCTGGATCTACCCCATTGTCCCTTTGAGTATTCCAATTTGGAAAGATCTATATTGTCATGTTATACAGATAGTTTAGTCAGCTATGGATATGTTTATACATACAATTTATAGCAATATTCTCTCTCCTGATCTCTCTCAAAATATGAATAATGAATAATAATTCCTTTTATCTATTTTTTCAATATGTTTTCAATATTTTCTATAACTGATTATAAGACTTGTTTATGATACCACTATCACTTTATACAATGATTCATAGGCCACCGATGTATATGAATCTGTACAAATATTATTACATGAGACTCTGTGGAAACATTTATGGTTATATTGCACATGTTTGTTTTGATTTATCTATTTGTTTATCTAAGGCTATCAATCTGTACTAAATTATATCTAGATTTTATTAGCTAGTAAGTTCTATTTATTTAGAATTTATTTAATAATGACTTATTCTGAATGGCTCCTGTTCATATTAAATGTTCATATAAAACATTTATTTTTTATTTTTTATATTAACTGTTTATATTATGATATGACATGTGTCCTGTATCATTTTGCTCATCTAAGCCCGTTACCAACATAATGAGTTAATCCTCAGGTGCAGTCTAAATGCTAAGCACTTAAATAGAGGAGGACGGACGAACAGATCTACACATTACTTCTGATGAAATCTCTGGGCATTTGAGATGAAACGCGTGTTCTAATCGAGTGAACGGCTCCCCAGCATATCTGGACCTTCTAATTTTACTCTTCAAAAAGAACGCTTCCTACTATACCTCTACTGTGAGATGCTGCACTATTACCTTCTCCCGTAATTACGAGTTTTTCGAGAAGCCGTGCGGCGCTGCCTGCCTCTAACTTCAGGATTCATGCATATCCGTGCACATCATTAACACCAGCCGACCTTCTTCTGAGCCAGACCATGGGCAGCCAATATTATCATATCTGCCAACAAGCACTTCTCCCTGCGCTGAACGGACACCTGGAGATACTCAAGTTTGAATTACTGTTCACTTCCAACAGCCAGCCAGGTATTTGAGACCGATACACATCTAGGCTCTGTAATATCATTCATAGCCACAAATCTGGTGATACTTATATCCAGAGACAATTACTAGCTGGCCCCTTTTTCATCTTTTCTGTCTCTGGGCATTTGAGATGAAACGTGTTAAGAATTCTAATCGAGTGAACGGCTCCCCAGCATATCTGGACCTTCTAATTTTACTCTTCAAAAAGGACGCTTCCTACTATACCTCTACTGTGAGATGCTGCACTATTACCTTCTCCCGTAGTTACGAGTTTTTCGAGAGGCCGTTCGGCGCTATCTGCCTCTAACTTTAGGATTCATGCATATCCGTGCACATCATTAACACCAGCCGACCTTCTTCTGAGCCAGACCACGGGCAGCAAATTTTATCATATCTGCCAACAAGCACTTCTCCCTGCGCTGCACGGACACCTGGAGATACTCAAGTTTGAATTACTGTTCCAACAGCCAGCCAGGTATTTAAGACCGATACACATCTAGGCTCTGTAATATCATTCATAGCCACAAATCTGGTGATACTTATATCCAGAGACAATTACTAGCTGGCCCCTTTTTCATCTTTTCTGGCTTATTATTCTCCTGGGATCAACATTCCCCTATGCACTAACAGCAGCGTTGTCCTTGAAGTAACTTTAACTAATTTTTATATGCGGGGACTGTACACTCAGAGCTTCTTCTACCAATTTTTAATATTATTTCATTTACAGTTTTTATATGTTATTTCTATCATAAATATTTAGCACATTTTGAACATAACAGGAGCCATTCTGTGTCTAATTTATGATCTTGCTGCTACCCACGCTCACCCAGCACTCTCTTTTTTTCGGTTTTAATCATTTCTATTGGGGGGAGCAGACCCCAATGCAGGGTTTGTAGCTCTAGTTGGCAGCATGAAGGTTCTGTGATTATTCTATTTTATCACCTATGTTCCAATTCTGACCTGATAAATCCTCAGTGCATTCCCTTATATCAGCTAAAGAAGTGGTCACATGGACACAACAAACAACCTGATTACAAACACCCTAACAGAAAAGTGCTCAGGCTGAGATTTCAAACTTTCTAGGACCTTATGTATACTAAAGACAAACAGGAGAGGTCATACAAAGAATCACATGGTGGTTACAAACAACAGGAATGATCAACATGACATAGAGGTCTCCTATAAGTGGGCACACTATTCACCAATCTTACTACTAGTCAGATCCTTTCATACATAACTTCTGTGAACCTCTGGTAACATTGTAATTCTCACCCGTGTCCAAAAGGTGAGATGAAATACAAGCAGCAGTGCACTCTGTTATCTTGGATGTTTTTCCGATTCAGTCCACTCTCATCCCGAAAATATTGTTCGAACTGCTGGTCTACATAGTCGGTAATGGCCTTCCAGCTGTGGCAGAAGGAAGAGTCTATTTATCAGCTGCATTGTTAGTTTTCTATCACACTGTTAAGAAAGTGTTTGGAAGACTGGATTCTTACCACTCTGTGTTGTTCACTGCATCTCCAAACCCTGGAGTATCGACTATGGTCAGTTTCAGCTTCACACCCTTCTCCTCAATATCTACTGTGTGCTTCACAATCTCTACTGTCTGACTAATCCTTTCTAAGGGGACACAAACAGGACATAACAGAGTTATCCAATCATGGTACAGTCAATATTAAAATGTCAGATGTAGGACCTTTTATCCTCTGATGAAAAAATAAGACTAACATGGATGCTGCCACCTTTCAGTTATATTTCCTAGAGTTGTAGAGTCTTTACTTATATTATGAAATGTAAGTAATCACTTTATACCCCTTTCTCATCACCATCAAAAACCCGGTTTATTGTCAGGGTAAGGTCCAACTACCCGGGTTGAGTGTGGTGTAAAAGGTCCTGGGATCCTCGACCCGGGAGAAAATAAAGGTTTTCCTCGAGTCTGACCCAGATAGGGGTGCAGTGTGAAAGGTAGGACCTGGGTTTTTCAACCCGGGTCACAGAAAACACTTGATTGGTGTAATTTTTTTACTACTGCTCTGGCAAAAAGTGTTGCCAGGGTAATAGTAAACAAATTACACAGTGTGATGACTCATACCGCGTTCAGATTGCCACTGCCTAAAAAGCCAGCTTTTTAGGCAGTGGGCAAAATTTTGAAAATTTTAGCCTGGTGCGTTCAGACGTAGAGATAGACTGAGTCATGGCTGCTAGCAAGCTAATAAAAGCACATGTAATTCAGTTGCAGTCCCTGCCACAGAACCCGGTGCTTTACCGGACCACAGGAAAGGTGAGTAACCTCTCAAGGATAAAACTGTTAGGGTACAAGGAATGGTGGGTTAGGGTCAGGCTGCGGTGAAGGGAGGGTTAGGGTCAGGCTGTGTGGAAAGGTGGGTTAGGGTCAGGCTGCGGGGAAGGGAGGGTGAGGGTCAGGCTGCGGGGAAGGGAGGGTAAGGGTCAGGCTACGGGGAAGGGAGGGTGAGGGTTAGGGTCAGAATTAGGGGAAAAGTTGGGGTTAGTTTCTACACTTACCTTTCGGAGCACTGTGGCCCAGATTCTCACTTACGATTTTTTCTTGATACGAGCGTAGTTTTAGGTGCAGAGCTACCACGCATGCGTAGTAACTCTTCTACGCTATCAACGTAACTTTACGTTATGTAGATTGCGTAAATACGGAAGACTGCATTAAAGACTGCATTTACGCAATCTACATCATCGCAAGTGAGAATCGTGGCATAAGCAATCCAGATCCCATCCAGTTTGACACTGGTTGGGAGAACATGGCCCTATCGAAATAGGGCCATTCTTACAGGGGGCCCACACCACATGTAATTTGCTAATAGTGAATATACTACAGGATTCCAGGGATAAGCCTTGCAGGGAGCAGGGATTTCTTATAACATATTATAATGAATGTTATTCAGTGTAAAACAGTACGACATAACATTACATATGGAAATATATATGGAAATATGATATTTCCCACATGTTACAATGGCAGTGTATATCAGAGTAATGTCATAACATAAAAAGGATAATGATGGTTTATGCAGTGATTATGAATAGGAGAGGATGGACTTATTTTACCTTCTGCATTGAGAAGCTTCCTTTCCTTGTACAGGTCTGTCAGAAACAGGCTGTTCACTAAGGTGGATTTTCCTAGACCAGATTCTCCTGGGAGGATGCAGAAAGCAAATACATATTATATTTAATCATCTTTAGCTCACTATTCTCTAAGCAACCACTTAAACTGATGGGATATTCTTATCTGAGCATTAAACACAGTACTACTCGCTAACACATGTAATGTACATGTGTATTAGTCTTATTTCAGCCTACATTAAAATGTTTCCCTTACCGGCTACCATGAGCGTGAAGTCAAATCCTTTCTTTACAGATTTCCGATGAACTTGATTGGGTAAAGTGGCAAAGCCGACATATTGCTTCTCTTGATCCTGTGGGGGGAGACAATTAGACTCAGATATCTGCATAGTGTAGTGGAAAATACATGTATTAATACAACATGTGTTTGACCACATGAAGACAATGACAGACTTTATTAATTTGTTTTCTTACTGCTCTATACACCAATTATCTAACAATTCCCCCAGTACTTGATGTAACCTTCCTTATTGTCTGTAAGCTGTATCTTTCTAATTACAGTCACAGCAGGCAAAGGTATTCAACAAACATTGGGTAAGATTTACTAATCTGCAGAAAAGGAAAAGTGGAGATATTGCCCATAGCAACCAATGAGATTCTAGCTCTCAATTTCCTGTTACAGACTAGAGAATGTATGCTAGACTCTGATTGGTTGCTATAAACGACATCTCCATTTATTTCTATTTAGCAGTTTAGTAAATCTATGCCATTGTTTCCTAAGTTCTACAATGTTGTCATCTAGTTCTAGACTTTTCTCCAACTGGCTTCTGTGTTTAGTAACATTGTGTCATCTTACAATATAATATATAACATGCATAACTATTCAGCAGTTACATATCCAATCTTTCTGTGTCAACGCCACCATTTCTGTAACCAGTTATTGAAGTACTCTGAAACCAAGTGAAAAGCTCATGTAAGTCACATGTCTTCTAGTGTCAGCAAAATACAGCAAAAATATTTCCAGCCATTGTAATCAAATAATATTGTTTACAAAACATTATAGTGCTACAAGTACAATAGCTTAAAATTTCTATTCTAGAAAGAATATATATAATATATATAAACAAATAATTATATAAACGTTGCACACACACGCACACACATATATGTGTGTGTGTGCAATGTTTATATCATTATTTGTTTTCCACCATCTTACGAGAGACACTGCTGGTCCCATTCATTTCCTGCATCATATCTGCCTCTACATTATATTGTCCTCTGCCAGCTGCTGTCTGTCTACTCTGCATTCTTTGTGTGCCTTCCTCTCACTTCAGTTGTTCCCATACCACTCGCTGCACCCCCTACACATTTCCATCCTGTCTGCTGCTGAACTACTCCCTCTCTTTCTTTGGTTATTTATTAACAAACTAGAACAGCTTTGTGCAAATCTGTGTTCTCCATTTCCACACAGGGCTAGCAAATGGAAACAAGACATGTGTTACAGTTCAGTAACTGTGCAGAATGTGAAGAGTTAATGGTATATCCTATAAATAGTAAAATCATCCAGTATATACCATAAATGTAAATCCTAGATTTTCCACTTCCCTGTTTCCCACACTCCCTCTGCCCTGCTGGTAGTGGCCCTTATTCGCTGCTAGTTACCTTCAGCTTCATAGGATAAGTTCTCTGTGTCAGCGTTCTGGGAGACAACAACCTCTCAGCCAAAAGTTCCTGAATTATGATGGCATCCATACCCACAAGGAACAGCCGCTAGCACAGAGTTACCTCGCCAGGCACTCACACCCATTCATCCCCTCCCACTACTGACCACATCCATGTGTGTGTGTAAGTTAGAGAATGTGTCACTGCCCTCCCCAGCCTCTACTGTGGAATTTCCTGTAGCTTCCCATTGGAAATAAAATGAAGTTTAGAGCAGGGAAGGTGGATAATGGGAAAGAGGGGAGAAGAGGAAGGAGATTAACCCCGCAGAGGCCAACATTTTAACCTGACAGAGAATGAGCAATCTTTATTGCTGGCAGGCAACACAGTGTGCTGTAAACAAATACACTACTATGGCTAATTAATGTTTATTAATCACTTAATGTCTTTCTTATTCCTATATTTCATGCTTTTTATGGTTTCCTATTTAAAATATGGGATGTCTGCAGACTTTCAGCAGCGTCATATTCTCTAGTGCCCCCTGCTCCGGGCGTGGGATAACCCGGACTCTTTAATAGTTCTGTTAGATTCAGTCTACAATGTATTCATAATCACTCATATAGGGGCGTTTGGAAGTCCCTCTCTAGTAAATTTCCTTGGAGCTAGCATAAGTTTGACAGCTTTCTCCAGCTTATATATTTTCTGTGATCCCTGTCATGAGGAATGTCATAATTATAAAGAGCTCCCAGAATCAATACTTGGTACCCAGTATAAGTAAAAGAGTGAATGGGCTAGTTCTCCACCAGACACACACACACACACACACACACACATACACAAACACACACATATATGCACACTTTTCTCAAATGATACCGATGGGTCAGAGCCACAAGTTAAGCACCTTTCTTCATACAGCAGCCGACCATCTGCTATTTTTTGGTATGTTACTGTTTGCATCATGCAAGGGAAATATTTGTTTTTGGGCTCTGACTCTTTCTCAAAATATTGGATGTACTGTCTCTTATTCATTTTACTGGAAATATGATCTACAAGGGAAAGAACCAGCGACTTGTTTCCCAGCCTGCTTCCACTGTTTAATCCCACCGCCAACCACCGCAGATTACAGTGACTGATCATGTAAAATGGCTGCCATACTGTGAGACACTGATAAATGGCTCAGATGAACTATGTATGTTTGTGCAGGGTAAGATTCCCTTACTGCTTGTATCATTCTCACCTGTGTCACACAACAGTCTTCCTTCGTGTATGTAGGATCTGTGCTGTCACGGACCTTTTTATTCAGTAAAAGTTGGACTTTATCTTGACTCTATACAACACATATCTGTGATTTACATGGTTGATACTAGAATAATAAGTCCCAACTAAAGCTTTAATATGCTAAAGGAGAATTAGAACTTTACACAATATAGTGCAACAAAAAGTTTATAACAATGAAATTGTAATTTAATGCTTCATACCTTTGTGGTAGATCCAGACCTAAGTTGTTTTTACGTTTGTTGGCATAGCATATTTACGCTATCGTAAGTACTAGGCACTCCCCTCACTCGTACGCAATTTACTCGATTTACGTTTGCCAAACCCTGCCTTAACTTTTCCAAGTGTAAGTAGGGACATACATAATGGATTGACGACGTAACGGCCTAACCCGGCCCATACTGTTACGATTTAAATGCCTCCATCTGTCTACAAAGCGTATTTCCGGGTGTCGAGATCCAGACCTAAGTTGTTTTTACGTTTGTTGGCGTAGCATATTTACGCTATCGTAAGTACTAGGCACTCCCCTCACTCTCGTACGCAATTTACTCGATTTACGTTTGCCAAACCCTACCTTAACTTTTCCCAGTGTAAGTAGGGACATATATAATGGATTGACGACGTAACGGCCTAACCCGGCCCATACTGTTACGATTTAAATGCCTCCATCCGTCTACAAAGCGTATTTCCGGGTGTCGCATGGATGACACGCCCTTTCGTTCGTATTTACGTTGAAGTTACGTACAATCAGAGATACGTTGCTCGCATGTGCAGTACATACAAATGGCCGATTTTACGTCAGCGGCTAGCGCAAATACGCTAGCATAGGTAGCTCAGGATCTGGCCCTTTGCTACTAGTCTTCAGAAAAGATACAACCATTTCTGGAGCTGATAGTGATGAGGAAGAGGGAACATGCTTTTCTCATAGATGGAAGGGTGGAGATAGTGCCATATAGTGAATGTAATGCACTACTGTAGGGAATAATCTAACAATATAGCACAGTGTGTGTTATGTATATATGGGCAGCTTGGTGAGTAGCAGTTGGGCTTTACAGCTCTCTAGTTCATGAGTTCGAATCCCAGACTAGGCCTTATCTGTGTGGAGTTTGTATGTTCTCCCCCAGTCTGCGTGGGTTTGCTCCAGTTACCTCCCTCGTGCCAAAACATGTTGGTAGGTTAATTGGCTGCTGACTAAATTAACGCGTGTGTGTGTGTGTTAGGTACCTCAGTGTGTAGCTTAATTAGGTGCAGGGACTGATGTGAATGTCTAATGTTCTCTGTAAAGCATTGCAGACAATTTATGGCAATATATAAATAAGTGTTAATAATAATAAAAGTATATTTATTTTCTAAAATGTCTTATTATTTACAGGAATAATATGGAACCTGTATGTAAATCCTGAGTTTGCCCCTGCTGTATGAAATAAAATGGCTGGGTGAAACACAAGTCATTTATAAGATTATTATTATGATGATTATTATTTTTATGTAGAAAAATGCAAAATATATGCAGAAAATTATAAGATTATATTAAAACACTATTTTTTTTAAAAAACATACACAAGGGTATGAAAAGTAAGGTAAATATGACCCTGTATAAACGAGTTTAAAATGTCTGATAGCAATAACCAAACTTTGGTTTTCCAACTTGTGCAAACATAAAATGGCTGATTTGTCATTGCTCTTAAGACTGGACAGAACAGAATGACTTCTAATTAGGCAGCATGTATGTGAGCACATGAGCAAAATGCAATCAATGCGCACGCAAATGATGGGAAAAGCTCATTAAGAACACAGTATATTAGCGACAATAAATTACATGTACACTAGAGGGCAGCACTATTCCATGACATGAACTGAAAACTATTTAGTAAAAAATATTATTGTGCACTGTCTTCATATAAATAGCAAGAAATAGAGGAGGGGGGGCAATAGTCTCATGTTGTATATCCCAAGGTATATTACAATGCCTAAACAATATTTCTGTACTCCCCACCTTGAAACACTTAATTAAACATGCAATATAGCACAGTGTGTGTTATGTATATATGGGCAGCTTGGTGAGTAGCAGTTGGGCTTTACAGCTCTCTAGTTCATGAGTTCGAATCCCAGACTAGGCCTTATCTGTGTGGAGTTTGTATGTTCTCCCCCAGTCTGCGTGGGTTTGCTCCAGTTACCTCCCTCGTGCCAAAACATGTTGGTAGGTTAATTGGCTGCTGACTAAATTAACGCGTGTGTGTGTGTGTTAGGTACCTCAGTGTGTAGCTTAATTAGGTGCAGGGACTGATGTGAATGTCTAATGTTCTCTGTAAAGCACTGCAGACAATTTATGGCACTATATAAATAAGTGTTAATAATAATAAAAGTATATTTATTTTCAAAATGTCTTATTATTTACAGGAATAATATGGAACCTGTATGTAAATCCTGAGTTTGCCCCTGTTATATGAAATAAAGTGGCTGGGTGAAACACAAGTCATTTACAAGATTATTATTATGATGATTATTATTTTTATGTAGAAAAATGCAAAATATATACAGAAAATTATAAGATTATATTAAAACACGATTAAAAAAAAAAAAAATACACACACAAGGGTATGAAAAGTAAGGTAAATATGACCCTGTATAAACGAGTTTAAAATGTCTGATAGCAATAACCAAACTTTGGTTTTCCAACTTGTGCAAACATAAAATGGCTGATTTGTCATTGCTCTTAAGACTGGACAGAACAGAATGACTTCTAATTAGGCAGCATGTATGTGAGCACATGAGCAAAATGCAATCAATGCGCACGCAAATGATGGGAAAAGCTCATTAAGAACACAGTATATTAGCGACAATAAATTACATGTACACTAGAGGGCAGCACTATTCCATGACATGAACTGAAAACTATTTAGTAAAAAATATTATTGTGCACTGTCTTCATATAAATAGCAAGAAATAGAGGAGGGGGGGCAATAGTCTCATGTTGTATATCCCAAGGTATATTACAATGCCTAAACAATATTTCTGTACTCCCCACCTTGAAACACTTAATTAAACATGCCCTGCAGTGTACAGGTCATGATCTCGTACGTGTGAGGGTCTGGCAATACACACGAGAGAGGGGAGTGAACTTCCCCTGTCCAGGGCCGGATTAACAATGGGGCTAATGGGACTACAGTCCCAGGCCTCCATCTGCAATAGGCCCCCTACACCCTGCAGATCTCCAGGCCTCCCACTGCAGTGCATAAGGATGAATGTCAGGGACTGACATCCTCCCCCAAAGCAGTGTGGGCCCATGATCATTTTCAGCCCCAGGTCCACATGGCCCTTAATCTGGCCATGCCCTTCTCACTCCCCTCTCTTGTGTGGGCTTCATGGCATTTGCGCTGTCATAAACCCGTGTTACGTTAAACATACGGATCAGCAGTCTGTATGACAGCTGATCAGTGCATATTCCTAAAACCCAGCTCACTACCTACTGCACAATTATCATATTCCCCTTACACATCTTTCGGAATTTGTGCTGGCGAAGGGGATGAGCCGCCCTATTTGGCGGAACGACTATCGTATGGAACTAAGATATCCATACGATAGAAGTCAGGGCCGTATCTAGGGTTGTGTGATGGGGCGGCTGCCCAGGGCACAATGCTTAAGGGGACACCATTAAATTGATATTTAATATTAAATTGGTTTGGAATTCAGGGTTTAGGGCACCAGTTTTCCTTTTTGCCCCTGGCTGAAAAATTTCTTGTTACGGCTTTGATAGAAGTTATTATCGTAAAATGTCCTGTGGATCCGGTCCTTAAAGAGGTCCAGGCATTCAAGCCCAACCATTCTAACCCCTTGATGGGGTAACAATGGGGCTGATCCAGAGCTACGCCCGCCGTAGTTAATACGGCAGGTGTAGGGCATCTGAGGGCAGCAGTCTAGGGTCTCAGCCACCATTGAAAAAAAACAAAAGCATATACAAGTAAAAGTTATTTTGTCAACACCATCTCCCATTCGAATACCCCTGATGAGGATGTCCGAGCCGAAAAGCAATGCCAAGGTATCCACTGCCAGTTAATGAGGCTGGAAAGGCGGCGTTATCATACTAACGCTGCCGTCCCAGCGTATTTACACTCCCTTATGGAGTGAAGTTAGGGTAGCCTTCAACCGGCGTAAGGGAGTGTAAATACGATGGGGCAGGGGGAGTGTCAGGGTGAGTCCCACGATGTAACGCTGAGCGTTAGTACATCGTAGGTCTGGATCAGGCCCAATGACAGCTCAGCAGTGCTTCTCACCAAAGTTCTGCAAAACTTAAGTATAAGAAATAGTGGTTAATATAGTCTGAATATATGGTAAAAATATTTTTCATGTGTTTACTGGTCCCATAACTAACCAAACAAAGTTACTGTGAAAGGTCAATGAAAAAAAATCCAGAAAATGTATATAACAAAATAAGTACAATATGAAGGTAATAATGATTTATTGCACCTTACTAAAGCATCTAGTCTGATGTACCATTCATGTACAGAGGATGTGGTTTGCCCATCTGATTATCTGATTTCCAACAGTTCACATGCTGACATATGAATGCCAACAGCATACATTAAACATGTTTATTCTGGATTACAATAATCCTGGACTAACCTTAACCCTAACTCTAACCCTAATTCCTAACCTTAACCCTCATCTAAACCCTAACCTGAATTCCTAACCTTGATCCGAACTGTAATTCCTAACCATAATTCTTAACCCCAACCAGAAACCAGGAAAGCACAGCAGAACGCAGCATACAGTACCAGGAGTAGTAAATATCACATAAGCAATAAGCACAGGGAACCAATACAGATATCGGATATCACTTAACAAAAATGACCTTAGTGTAATTGTCTATTATATCATCCTCCATTCTGCAGGGGGGTGTATGGCCATATTCCTACGTGTTCAGCTATTTTGCTCAGCAATGTCTGCTCTAGTAATGTGAGTGATAATTTGAAGGCAGTTACTCACGGGCAGTTATAGAAATGTTTTTGCTACAGTGCAATCAACTGTATGTAAACACAGTGTAGCTGGCTCTGAAAACAAAGAAGCCGTTAGGATGGTCTGTTTTGTGGCACACCATCTTGCAAAGGCCAGCAGTCTCCATTCTCAAGATCTGCGTTGCTGCGAGTTCCAGAGCCACAAGGATATCTACGGTGAAAGGTAATCCCTTCATCCTAAACCTAACCCTCCCCTTCAGCTCTATCCTTCCCCTTTACTGAGCCCTAACCCTAACCTTCCATGTCCCGCAGCCTAACTCTAACCTTTCCCTTAACCCCTAACCCTTTCTCTCCCTTGTCAAGCCCTAACGATAACCTCCGCCTGCCGCAGTCTGTTGCTATTGGGAACGGGTCAAAATAGGTACCATTTTTATTTTCCAAGCATTTTGGCAATATACGGTGTTTCGGCAATGATAAACTGAGCTGTGTCTAGGGTCCATTTGGCAATTGGAGATCAATGAGACCTTAATAAAAGCAGCATACTAGTTGAAGGCTTCGTTACTACACCTGTATCCACTCTCTATACCCTATTATTCATTCCATAGACTTTATAAAAACCATTCATCCATCTGATATGGTCTTACTGACATTACTGACTGGTCAAGACATAACATGAAGAATAAATAAATACAGCACAGACAAAATGCATTGTGGGAAATTCCATAAAAAGATTTGAGTATGTATAATATAAATAACATGGTAACATTTTGGCAGTTGTATTAAAACAGACTTTGCATGGAAAAAATTTGTTCAATTTAAATCCTGTTATATACATCTAAAAAATATTTCCAGAATATGAAAATATCTCTCACAAGACACTGCTACAACTCTCATTCATACACTAATCATCTCCCACATTGATTACTGCAATACTTATTGGACTCCCATATAAGTTTATATTGCATGCAGCAGCCAGACTGATTTTTCTTTCAAAACGTTCATCTAGAGCTAGTCCACTCTGTCAATCTTTACATTAGTTGTCTGTATACGACATTATCAAATACAAAATCCTTTTGCTAATCTATAAAGCCATAAACAACACTACACCTGCATACATATCCTCACTCATCTCAAGATATATCCCAGCTCGTTCTCTCAGATAATCATAAGATTTAAAACTCTCTTCTACATTTCATAAACACTCTGATTCCCAGTTACAGGACTTTACCCACTTTCTGGAATAACCGTCCTTGCCCTTTAAGACTGTCCTCTCTCCAAACTTTCAAGCTCTTCCTTAAAACTCACCTCTTCTGACAAGCTTACCAACCTTCTACTTAGGCTTTATTTACCCTATTTACAACCACATAATTAACACAAACCTGCACACTCAGTATTCTAAAGTTACCCTCAGATGATGATGGGGAGTGGGTAACAATTCTGCAGTCCAGCAAATTGGCTACACTGTCGGTACGCTTCCAGCAGATTCACTTTTACATACTGCACCGAGTTTATCTGACACCACAGCGGTTATTCCGTCTCGGTACACATGTGGATGAGAAGTGCCATAGATGTAGTGGATATACGGGGACATTCTGGCATTTACTTTGGAGCTATGCGGGTGTCATTGGTTTCTGGGAGGGAGTGTGGCGAACTGCTCTTGACACATTGTTTATTGTTCTTCCTATAGATCCAAAAGCATGTATTTTTGGAATATTCCCTGAGGGCACCTTCGATAAGTTTACCTCTAGATATCTGTGTAACCTTTTTTCACTGGCACAGGTCATTGTTGCGTGAAAATGGTTGGCTGACACGCTGCCATTATTAAGGGACTGGATCACACTAGTCAATGATTCTATATCTCATGAACAATTTACTTACTCTGCTATAAAAACCCTGCATGTCTTCTATAAGATTTGGACCCCCTGGTTGGATTCTATAAATTCCGCAGGTATTACCCCATTTGTTCCACGACTCGGTGCGGTACCTGGTTCCGGTTCTGTATCTAATGTTTTATCAGATGAAGGTTTGGCGTCTATTTAACTCTTATGGAAGCGCAAATTTCGTATAATAATTTGGGATATGGCATGTTATGTGTTTGAAAGTAATGCTTTTTATTACTTGTATAAGGGTATGAAGTGCTTAAGCGCTGAGTAGGAAGTAATTTTTTGTTAGTTAGCAATAGTTAATGGGAATTGTTTTGTTTGACTTTGTTCTGTATAAAATGGAAAATGTCAATAAAAAGTACTTGATTAAAAAAAAAAAAGATATTAAGACTTAACATTGCAAGGCTGGTACTAGGCCTGCAAACTGTTATTTTGTGCCGTCACTGAGTCCACTGCACCCTCACTGTAGTGCAGAGGGGAAATGCAGCATGCCGCCATAGCGCCATCTATGTAACTAATAGTCTATAGTGTCTGAGATCTACAATGTTAGACACTAGAGCAGCTGTAGTGATAGTTTACATAGAAGAGAGGATGTTTTATGTTTCTTTGATTCTATGAAGGGCTGCTCCCTCTTCTCATTGGTGGACATAGTTGCTAAGGTTGCTGTGCTGCCTCTTTGTCTCACTGGCTCTCCAGCCCGGCGTCCAGCCTGGCGCCCAGAAACCCCCCACATTGAAATTTAAAAAAAGGGTGCCGCAAAAGGGGCGTGGCCTAGCGGCAATGTGGAGTAGACTGTCATGGAGGATGATGGTCCTGGCCTGTGCTGCAATAAGAAAGCAGGTGAGAATGGTAAATGATGTCCAGCCTCCATTGTCTGCACCTTTAAATGTCCAGCCTCCATTGTCTGCACCTTTAAATGTCCAGCCTCCATTGTCTGCACCTTTAAATGTCCAGCCTCCATTGTCTGCACCTTTAAATGTCCAGCCTCCATTGTCTGCACCTTTAAATGTCCAGCCTCCATTGTCTGCACCTTTAAATGTCCAGCCTCCATTGTCTGCACCTTTAAATGTCCAGCCTCCATTGTCTGCACCTTTAAATGTCCAGCCTCCATTGTCTGCACCTTTAAATGTCCAGCCTCCATTGTCTGCACCTTTAAATGTCCAGCCTCCATTGTCTGCACCTTTAAATGTCCAGCCTCCATTGTCTGCACCTTTAAATGTCCAGCCTCCATTGTCTGCACCTTTAAATGTCCAGCCTCCATTGTCTGCACCTTTAAATGTCCAGCCTCCATTGTCTGCACCTTTAAATGTCCAGCCTCCATTGTCTGCACCTTTAAATGTCCAGCCTCCATTGTCTGCACCTTTAAATGTCCAGCCTCCATTGTCTGCACCTTTAAATGTCCAGCCTCCACTGTCTTCACCTTTAAATGTCCAGCCTCCATTGTCTGCACCTTTAAATGTCCAGCCTCCATTGTCTGCCCCTTTAAATGCCCTAAATGTTCACTGCCATTCACAGGAACAGGTTTGGTCCTATCTGTACTGTGCAGTGTAAAGCCCTGCCACATATACAGCAGCACAGGCTTTACGAAAAACAAATATAACTTTGTCCCGAGCGTCTGATCTCTCGGGACAAGTTGTGAAGTGGTAATCTGGACACTTGGGAGCCGCGATCGACTGGTCACCCGTGGTTGACCAGTGGATCACGATCGACTGTTTGGCCACCTCTGTCCTATAGAGTGTAAGCTTGTGAACAGGGCCCAGTGGCACACCCAGTAATCTGCTGAAGCTATATAAAACCTGTTAATAAATAGTTTCATTTTTTAATACTAAATATAGTTGATAATGCCAATTAGATTGATAGATAGATGTTGTTTTTTTGTATTTGTTTTTTAATAGACTGCCTTTAAACTGAGTACAAACTCTCCTGATTTTACAAATGATACAACTGAACTAACAATATTTTCTAGAGAGGTTTGCGTATTTGCAAGATGTGTTAGGAGAACGTTTATACACCCCACACCTTGCGGTCAAAGTCTGTTATTTCAGCACTTACTGTGGCCATCTGAAGGAGACAGACAGCATCACCAGGCAGATACCCCTCATATCTCTATCAGAGAGATATTTATTCACCCTGGACCGTGTTCACAGATGCGTGTGTATAAAGTACGTGGCAAGGCAACCTTAACTCTACGTGTGTAGTTACGTGCGTATTTTCCATCCGTACATGACTAACCGCACCCATATTAGTCCATTTAAATGCCTCCCCCCACCCACTTTCACTAAACTACGCACGTAGACAACCGTGCCCCTCCGTACGTATGTCAAAAAATGCCATTTACAAATCTATGCCTAATGGACTTCCGTGCCTAACCCCTACGTAAATTGCGTGGAAAAAGTTACTACGCATGCGCAGTTAATCCGCTCCTAAAATTACGCACGCAAAAACTAGCAAATTTGTATCTGTGAATCCGGTCCCGTGACAATGCTTAATTATGAGCAAGCAGTTCCCCAATAAACTTTCAGCCATACTAAACTAAACCAAAACACCTTTTTCTGGTAAGAGCCAGCCAATATACATGTTATAAGACACTGGTAATAAGAGCATCCTAAAATAAAATAGATAAGGAAAAACATTGGAAAAGATAGGTGACAGACAGCTGAGTGTCTAACAGGGTGCAAATAGAGAAGCAAGAAAGGGAGCAGAGTTTACATATAGGAAGTGGGACCATGGTGAATCCAGCAAGGACTGTGGTGGATAGTTGTGCAGATCATGCTAACAGGAAGTTTAGAATGTGAAGGTCTATATTTCAGCCATACACAGTGGAGCATTACAACCAGGGGTAAAAGAGGAGAAATGTGCAGATAGGAAAAGGGTGGCAGGAAAAATATAGAAGAGGTCCTGCTGAGTCTTTGTAGTGACCCAGAGGGAAGGAGCAAAATTAGTTGGGTCATCTTACCGTGGCAAGGGTCTGAGGGCGGCCCTCATGGGAGCCCAATGTCAAACCACTCCTGAAGCCATCATACCCTGCTGTCTGCAAGAGATTAAACAACATGACTTTCAGGGGCTGGGTAAAAAGGAGCAAGGGGGAAACATGGCACCCACCTTCAAAGACAGCTAATAAGCATAAACATAGCTATTGGACAACAAAACCCACTTAAAAGGAAGTCATTATTCAAATATAAAGAACAGAAAATATTTCAGAAGATTATTTGGTGATTACAGCTGGTTGCAAGCAGGTTGCCTAATATAGATACAACAGTAAATATATGGAACGTGTAATTTTATGCCATATGGAAATAATAAGGGTAAGCTGCAATTCTCATTTAAATATGTTATATAATATATGTGGAACTTATTGGTTTGTTTTACATATATGAAGGAAAGTTCATGCTTTGTAAATGCACTACAAACACGAGTATGAGTATTGTGGGCTAAAAATTACTTGAATCATAATTCCACACTGTAGAAAAACAAAAATCAAATGTATATATTGTGTGTGCCCCTTTATCCAATAAAGATTACACTAGCTTTGTTATATATATAGAAACACAAAACATGATGGCAGAAAAGAGCCACATGGCCCATCTGGCATACCCTGATAAAACTGTACTCACCCTAGACCCTATTTTATCCTTAATTTAGTTTGACATTTAGGATATCATTATATTCATCCCAAGCATGTTTAACTGTTGTACTGTGTTAGCCTATACCCCCTAAGATTGCAGGTTTTCTATTTATCAACCATGTTTATTTCTTCTAGTCTTTCTTGGTATGTTTTCTGACACAGGTCATGTACAATTTTAGTTGCTCTTTTTTCCACAGTCTCTAATGAATTTATGATGTAACTGAACCCAGTATTCAAGGTGAGGCTGTATTAATGACCTATAAAGTGACATTACTACTTCTCACTTTCTGCTACTAATTCAGGGTTGCCGACTCTCCCGGAATGTCCGAAAGACTCCTGAAATTCGGGCAGTTCTCCTGGTATCCTGCAAATCTCCCACAGAGGGCCTGAGGCTCGTCGTTTCATGAAAACCACGGCCTTAAGTCCTGCCCCCTGCCTGGCAACACTAATATCTTAGGGACAGGGAGGGACTTGATGATGCAAATTGCAAAAAGGAGTAATTCATATCCAAGAGGCAGGGCTTAACAACACAATTTGTATAAATCGAATAATTAAGCCCCACCCTTTTCATGCATCTGTTATTTCCATCCAGGATCTCCTGGAGGGAAGCTTTTAAAAGTCAGCAATCCTGTACTAATTCCTCTTTCTATGTAACCAAGCACTTTCATGTCATATAAAATTGAGATTCCTACATTCTTTTCCTCCTCAGTAGTTTCTAGTTTTGTAGATATATTGAGCTTTTGGGTTTTTGTGTCCCAGTTGCATGATTTTGCATTAAACTGCATTCACAAATATCTATGAGTTCAAACCCAAATTCTCCAGCTTATTTATCAGTAGCACAGAGTCAAAAGTCTTGAAATTTAGATAAACTATGTCTACAGCTCTCCAATGATCTACTACTTAAGTGACCCAGTCAAAAAATTCAATAAGAATTGTTTGACCAGACTTATTCATGTCTTACATAGCAATGTCCGGAAGATCAAGAACAAGCTGCATCACATGACTGCACATGCTCAGGAATTCATTATTGGACCCTATATTTCTGATAGAGAAGAATTATGCACTTTTATTGACAAATGAGGCATGACCTTGCAGAACTGGGAGTGGTTTGGATCTAATTTATCCCAATTTTGTCATTGGATACTGTATGCTATATAGGGTATATATGTATAAAATTACATCATATTTGTTATCAATTTAAATTTCATGGGAATAGGTGCACATTCCCAGAATTAAGTCATGTCTGAATCATGAGCTTGTTGTAATAAGCATCCTTTAAAAATGAAAGTGGCACAAACAATAATGACCTAGGACATTGAGATATTCACTAGATAAAGTTCTAGTATCATCCAATAAGCTTTAAACTACAACCAATGTATGACTGGTAACAGTGGTGCATTATAGGGTACAGACAGAGGGTGACAGGCACTGCGTGTGACAAATCCAGCTGCAGCCACTAACACACAAAGAAACCACAGAGAGCCTCACAGCTCAGCCAGGTGGATGGGGTGTCCTCACTTCTAATGCATGGACTGCATAAATAAATGACGCCATTCACAAAGACACATCTGTAATAGCACAAAGGGATCTGCTACACCTCAATTAACATTATCATCAGTTGCAATATTAAGCAAACATTTATATCAACCGAAATCAGATTCTAGCTCTCACTTTCCTATTACATACTAGAGAATGTCAGCTAGAATGTGCTTGGTTGCTATGGGCAACATCTCACCTTTTGCTTTTTCGCAGTTTAGTAAATCTAGAAAGAGTTGGACAATGCATTTTGTGAGTGCCCTGGAAGCCAATTTCTCTCTGCATGTCTTCTGATAGTAGGGGGAGAAAGGGGATTTTACAGCGCAGATAGAGCTCAGATGGACATTCCATAACCTCTCTGCTTACTACATCATGTGGCAGGTAACTATTGTTCCAGTCATAACATGACATTGCGCAGATGTATCGATTATTAATAGCAGTCTGAAGAAATAATCTAAGGAAAATGTTCATAACAACATTACATAATGAAAAAAAACCACTTAGGACCTGATTCAGATCTCTGCACATTTCCCTATGCACAGAGATCTAGCGTCCGCATGGAAGAGGGGATTGCACGCCCCTGTCACTGCCCTCTCTCATGTGGAGGTCTGCACACATCCATGTCCAGAACCCTACCTTAACTTCCCGCACGCAGATAAGTGCGGAACAGCTGATTGCCGCCCCGTAGCCAAATTTGCATGACTAGCCCGTCCTATCTGGTGGGGATTAGGCATGCAGAAAAAAGGGCTATATGCTTGCTAGGAGTTCCATTCTCTAGGAGATCCCTCTCGTAACATATGTTACACATATGTTACTTTACAGGGGACTTACGTAGGGGGCTCGCTTAAGTCCCCTGTCTTATGTAAACGAGGATTGGGCCTATGTTTTTAGGAGTTATTAGCTCTTTAAATATAATAGCCTTCACTCACTGTATATATTTGTCAATAGTTGTGAATTGTATTTACATTGGAAATTTGTAAATTAGTCATTTAAAACAAGTAAAGCATTGTGACAGTGTGTGAAAGTCTTTTTTTAATGTGTGCCATTTACATTTATTGTCAGGGTGTGGATGAGAAACCGCCTTCCATTTTCCTACCACATTGTACAAACTATCAGCCAGCTAATGTTTTCTTTCCTGTACATGCAGGCAGCTCACTGCACTCCACTCTCATGGAGATTCCTCTCATAGCAATCACACAGTATTTCCCAAGTGGCAGCCATAGGAATGCAGACCCTCTTATAAGACATCACTACTTGTGAGAGTACAAAGGCACTCTTCACAAAATAAGGACCAACATTAATGAGAGTGTATACAAATAGCTGGCTTAAAAACAGCATGGTTTTAGTCATGTGGTCAGAGTAATTAGTGGGTGTGATCTGATATTTTAGGAAGAGGTTCAGCA
>WWET01002036.1:253715-276952 GCA_011038615.1 Limnodynastes dumerilii
AAAAAAAAAATGAGGTTTGTGGTGATATTTGTGTAAAGCAGCCTGGGAACTGGGGCTATAATTTAATAAAAAGATGCTGGGCCTTCAGTAGTACTTCTGATCATTCGGAACCAATACTAGTTTCCCCGGATCAATAACAAAGGTCCGGATTCACAGTTATGTAGTTTTCGTCTTCCGTACATTGTTTTGAGAATTGAGCTACTATGCATGCGTGCTGGCTTATTTACGCTATCTACGTACCATTTCTGTACGTAGATTGCGTAAGCGCGGTCTTTAGTAGCTCAATTCTTAAAGCAACGTACGTAAGACGAAAACTACATAACTGTGAATCCGGATTCCTAAGTGACAGTTTCTAAATTCAGGACTTGTACCGTTGGCCCGTTGGGGAAAAACTGCCCTATTTTTTCATTGTGGCATAGCTATCGTGGGTATATAGATGCAGAGAAGCTGAGTAGGAAGCAGCAGAGTGGTGTGTCCTGCCCCCTCTTGTGGGCTCAGTGATGCCAAGCAATTCCCTTGAGGTTATCCATTTGTTGCTACTCCCCAGGCAGTCTCACTTTTTAAAGCTGTATCTCTAAATACACTGAAACACTGATTAAATGACCAGTGCATGTTCTCCTGTTAAATAGCAATAAGTAAATACAGGACCATTTCCCAAAAGGTCTGCTTAAAGTCACATGACTAAAAGGAAAGGGTGTAGGTTTTTTTTATTTTTGGAGATTTTTATGTTTTTAAATATCTGAAAAATCCATAGGGTATTTTCTTGTGTTTTTTTTTACTTTTTAAGCATTATGGACTAACCGTGCAAAGTCACATGGCACATAATGTAGTAATCAGAGAGTCTTTGGAACAATCCTTTGAGCTCTGTCTAGTCTAACACATTCCTCCTCTGATATCACATGAAATGCTTTGAGCTGTCTGCGGGAGCCATGCATGTCTGCTCTGCAGAGAGATTGTGCTTTGAAGAGAAACAATGTGCAGATTGTGCACATTTAAGGGTGATGTGGTTGCTAATGTTGTATTACACAAGCCAGAGTGGAACACTTTTTGAGAATGAATGATGTCACAGAAATCTGGGTGCACTAAGTGCATACTTTAAGAATGACACTATGGAGAGCTGATTACTATACATTAAGATACATGTATAAACAATACCAGGACGAGGGACAGGAAATCCTACCTTCTGTTACAGTCACGGAATATGTAAAGTCCTGTACAGCTACAGCAGAGATTTTCCTGTATAGACTAAACAGGGCTATCCAATACATATTTCACCTTGGTTATTACACTGGGCCATTTAAAAAGAAAAAATGTCAGTTGTGCTAAGATTTACTTAAGATACAGTGTATTGACTAAGCCTGACAATTTGTGTAAATCCATACAGTTTTCTTCCATCTAACCCTGGTCTGGAAAACACTCAATGGCTGCAGGCAATTTACTTGACAGTTAAATCATAATTAACAGGTTCTGTAGCCTGAATCATAGAGCACTTCGATTGTCATATGTCATTTTTGGTAAATCCACTGCATGAAACAAACTTTAATAAAATTCTGTAGACAGCAGAATAAGTAGATTTATGGACTTGTTCCAGATTTAATACAGGGTTCCCAACTCTCCCGTAATATCCGGGAGACTGAAATTTGGGCAGAGTAATTATAGTAATTCTTAGAGTTACTAGGGATAGGTAAGACTTGATCACCAAGTCCCGCCCACCTCTGGAACACTAGGGATTACAGTTGTGATTGACAGGGGTGGGGCTTAATGATGTGATTTGCATAAATTGGGTCATTAAGCCCCCCCATATTGAAATCTGATTTAATATGAAAAAATTCTGATCACCGCACGTTGGATAACAGAGAACTACTACTGCTCTCCTACTTGCAAGAGTGGATCTGTGCCCTGGACCCTACCTTAAATATTCTGCATGCAACTCTGTCAGCTCTCTATTTGTATATATATATATATATATATATATATATATATATATAAAATAGTCTATAGTAATGATGGTACAAATGGTACATAGCATTGTTTGTATTTCACATCCCTGTATAAATTTATGGCTTACATGATCATGAAACATTATTTGAAACATTTGTTTTTTACAATCTCACTTTCTGCAGCTCCTAACACAGAAAATAAACCACTGTTATCATGGAAGAAAGCTCAGGATACTGTGCCCTGGAGCATCATTATATTGTTAGGAGGAGGATTCGCCATGGCAAAAGGCTGTGAGGTAAGAATAAACTGCATAAGGGGACATTAAGAGGTCTCAGTATTGGCAAATACAGTACACTAAAGAGTGGTGTATTTCAATACTTGCACCCATGTTCGCTATTTCCCAGATGCTTAGCACGTCTGTTTCCTCAGGGAAAGGACAGACTTATATGTGACACTATGAAGCTATGGCAAGTCTGTATTAGATTCATTTTTACCAAGTAACACTCCATCTACTCCATGACCAAAAATAAGCTCTAAGTTTTTAGAACAGAGCTGCATTGTATATGATAACCAAATACTGTCCTCAAGAATGGATAGTAGTTTTGCACACCTTAATATAGGGGTAATGGGGTTGATCCAAAGTTTGAGACTAAGGGTCTGATGCAGAGTTTGATAGTAAGGGTAAAATAAGAGCAAGTATTGACATAAAGAAAATCATGTTGAATTGCAGGGAAAGGCAGATTTAAACCGTGAAAACAGAATTAGAGTTGAATAGTGAAGATTTCTAGCTGAGATTAGACATAAAGCTATATAGTATTTGAGTTATATGTAAAAGCAAAATATTTTCCCTGCGTGCGAAAAACATAAAATTCATTTGCACCCCTACATTGCAATGTGGTTTCGCTCAGTACTACACTTGCAACTGTTTTTCCCTTGCTCTCAAAGGACTGGATTCACATTTAAATGTGATATCCCTATGTCTGGTATCCTAGAAAAACTGCTCTCTCACGTCCCACCCCGTTTTTAGATGCCTAATGGCACTTAAGAGTGTTATAAGCAACCTTAGGTTTCTGTGTGTATTTTCCCTAGGGAAACAATCTCAACCACTCCCTACCTGGCTAATCTAAATGTGTCTCCCCACCATAGGCGTATATATAATGGGTGCAGGGTGTACAGAACAGGGGGCCCTGTGGTATTCATCCTGCACCCAGGGTTGGCAGGGGAAGGGGGGCTATTCGGCATCTATTTCTTCCCTCTAAGATCTTACGCAGGGAAGAAATAGATGCCAAATGAGCCCCCCCTTCCCCTGTGGTGGGACTGTCCCTATTCGCAGGCCGGAAAAGGGACGAGGCTTACAGCGCTGTTAGGCCCCATCTCTTTTGAGGTTCGCGAATCAGGACAGCCCTGTCTCAGGTACAAGTCCTGCACAACCGCCCCCTCACTTCTTAAAATGCCCCTGCCCACTTTGCCTAACTAACTATAGAGGCTGCACGTGCACACCTCCTCTCTGGCAGGAAATAAAACTGCTTTTATGAAGTATGTATTTTCCACTTATTTTTTCAACCTTCCATGCTAACTATACATCTTCATACACTGCAGTCCTACTAGCAGATTGTAGGTATTGGAGAAGCCTGGATTTCACCACAAATCCTTCAGAAAGCATTAACATCTCATCTTAACATGTGCAATAAGAAGGGTCAGCAGACTTTAGAAGGAATGCCAATGAACTCAGCTGTGGACCAGAATTTTTAATACTATTATGAAACATCTTTGAAGATTTTTCCCATGGTACAAAATGCCAGACATCTTTATGTTTCTATAATAGGTGTTCCAGGTTTATGTATATGCAATGAACAGTGTGTGTTACATGCAAAAAACATTATGGGGTTTATTTACAAATCTCATTTTCATGCGGTAGTTTCAGTTATGAATCGAAAACAGGTAATCACATAAATATGAACCTTCTGATATATACACAAAATGCTGGCGTGGAGCGTTAAGGGTAAGTATTCCAGTGATGTCCACATATACCCCTCTCTTCCACCCCCTAATAGCTCTTATTAGGTGGGTATATATGGGGAAACCTTACTTTTTTTTGCATTTTCTTATTAAATACATTTGTATACATATATAGGGCATAATAATAATTAAAAAGAAAAACCAGTCCTGTCCGGGCAAAGCAGCTGACTGCCGTTTTCCAAATAACGGCACATGCGCAGTGTTTTTCATGCCGGAACTTTTCAAAGTCCACAAAAGTAGTCAATGCACATGCGCAGGACTTCATTCATGACCTGGCAGATCATCGCAGGAGGGGTTAGTATTCATAAATATTGTGATCAATGGGAAATGAACAGATAAGTAAATAGACCCCTATATATTATGAAAATATTACTTTTAATGTACTGTGAAATTAAATAAACATTGTTTTAATTATATGAGAAAAATAATATTTGTTCTAACTTTAGTTTTACTCAGCAATGAAATCTAAGCGGTAATAAAGTAGAGACGTCACTGCTGGTGTCCTCGACAGCCCCAGCAACTGTCACAATGGTGATAATAATGTGCCAACCCAGACCTCCGATTCTGTGGGCAGTGACAGGGGTGACCTCATGCCAGATCCCTGCTGTATACAGACATGTGGGTGAAGGAAGGCCACAAGTCTGCTGACCGGTGGACCCTACTTTTGCAGTTGTTCTCGCTTAAAATAGCTATGGCTCGGAAGTGTAAGGGCCATGACATGCCCTGTGTATAGATCCCCAATCCTACCTTGCATACAGGTGTGGGTCCCCGCAAAGAACATCCCTATTTCGATAGGGTCGTTCTCTCCCAGCCAGTTTCGAACTGGCTGGGATATTGATTGCTTATGCCTCAAAGAGGCATAGCAATCGATCCCCAGAGCACCAAACACGGTTCTCTGAAAGGTGAGTGGCTAAACTAACCCCAACCCTTCCCCTAATTCTAACCCTAACCCTCCCCTTCCTTTACTCTAACCCTAATACACCCTTCCCCGCAGCCTGATCCTAACCCTCCCTTCTCCCTAGCCTGACCCAATACTCCCTTCTCTATAGCCTAACCCAAAGACTCTCCTCCTTGCAGCCTGACCCTAACTCTCCTCTTATATGGTCCTAACCCTAAATCTCCCTTCCTAAGCGCCTAACCCTAACCCCCCCCCCTTCCAATACTAAAATGTTACTCACCTCTCCGCAGCTGTCATCCGGTGGTTCTGCTAAAATTAATGGGCGAGTATGCCGATCAGCACACTCACCCATTCATAAAGAAAATTCTAAAATGGCCAAAATAGAGACAGACGAAAAGTAACTATTGGCTGTCTCTATTTCACAAAGCAGACCATCGGACCGGAGACTGCAACCGCTTGCATACACATCATCCCCATTCCAAACCATCCCACCCTGTCTCGTCAGAAGCATCTCCAGTACGTAAAATAATCTGAACATTTTCACACAAAAACAAATCTCCTGTGCATTTCAATAGGATAGCAGAAGCATTTTTGTACTGTGAATGTTTTTGAGGAAGTGCAGACCCGCTATTGAAAATAAGTGCGTCCTAACTAGCATCCCGACAGTAGCAACTCTGGATAGGTAGTACTGAAAATCAGCAGGATTAGAATTATAATATAAATTTAAGAGTAAATAACAAAATGAGCAAAAAACGTGCGTCAATACTTTGCAATTCACTTTAAAACAAATCGTCACTATAATGTAGCTTACTCAGAGAGTGCATTTTTTAACATTATTTATTGTAAATGGTTTAGTTGTTAGGTGTGCAGGGTTGTGTTAGCACCATGTACATGGGCTTTAATGGAACGAAAAGCTCCTCCATCTTACGCCAGCTCTGAGTTGGTGCAGGATATTAGGAGGATGTTCAGGAAAATATGGCTTGAAGCACTAAAATGCCCACATTCTTATATAGTGGACCACCTCAATCCTCCAAAGCAGAGCACGAGGAAGTGAACACAGGCAGATGCTAACAATCGCTGGGCCTAATCCTAATCTAATCCCGTCACTGACTTCTGCAAACTGCTTGCGGTAGTTTAGTGATTTTCTGGCACTGCGCATGGCGTGTTTCAGATGTTCCGTAACAGAACTCCATGTTCCATACAATAGAAGTTACATGAAGTGGGGGGAGGTATTACCAGACATCCGCATGACTAATCCCAACACGGGGGCGGGGATAGGCATGCAGGTAAGTGGGCAGTGGTAAGCATATAAACATGGGTCTGCATTCGTACGGACGCAGATCTATGCAGAAAATTTAAGGTAACGTTCTGGACACATAAGTTCACTCCCCTCCTACGTGCCGATAGAAAAAGCGTGGAGGTATGGACCAGGCCCGCAGTGCTTACACCTAAAAATACAGCTGTAAGTGCAGCTCTGGATGAGCCCCTGAATGTGAGGTAACACTGATATCATCCTTGTAAATACTCAAAAATGGGACTATTGTGTAACTGATTTACTGGATTTACTGATTTTTACTGAAACCATGGCATGTGCAACTCCACCTTACGTCACTACTGTTCATTATGATAATTAGTTAACACAGGTCATCCATGCAATTAAGGTATTAGTAAGGCAAATATAATGGGAATGGGTGTGGACCTGGTGACAATTAATGGTGGCAGAACAGATATGACAAGGGAAATAGGGAGAAGAAATATGTCACATTAGTCCATTCATACATTGCTACTACTGACCAGTGGATACGATCTTTATATACATTTATTATACTATATGCAGACATATAACACCATACATATCCATCATCACATAGGTACTGGACATATTTTTAGTACATTAGTGCCCTCTCTTCAGACAACAATGTGTCTAAATCAACTTAGATCAATTTTATAAATGAATGCTTAACTCCTGTGAAAGAGAACTTGTGCAGACCCAAAGCAGTGACTGAGCAAGGCCAAAGTCTTCCCTACAGGTTTATAAAATACTGCTACTACTTATTTAGCATTATGAAGAGCATCTATCCATTTAATAGGGTTTCCAGAGCCATGATTGTCTTACAGTACTTGCAGGCTCTAAAACTGGTCTCCCAGGCTGTCACAGGTGTAGGCCAGTGTTTCCCAACCCTAGTCCTCAGGTACCACTAACAGTGCATGATTTTCAGGTCTCCATGCTGGAGCACAGGTGTGTTCATTACTGACTGAGACATATAATGAGTACCACCTTTGGAACTTTTAAAATGTGTCAGTCAGTAATGAACACACCTGTCATAAGACCTGGAAATCATACACTGTTAGTGCTACCTGAGGACCAGGGTTGGGAAACAATGGTATAGCGGCTGGCTGGGCTGTGGGACATCTGTCCCTGGGATGGTTCTACTTTGAGCTCAGCCACCTGACTGACTGATTGTCATAGTCTTGTCCACCAGGTCAATATATACCACTAGTGCCAGATAAGATGACTGTAACTTGGTGCACGTACAACCTAATACGTCTAATAACGTCTGAATGATTGCTATGTTTTACAAGATTTTACATGATTTAAAAAGGTTTTATAGAATGTTCTTCTTTGAATATTACACATGTAATGGTGATTGTAGTATAGGGCAGTTTGCAAGCAAGTGATAATCAGTAAAAGGGTGTTCCAACATTAGTTATTGCTATGTCCACACCTGCTTTTCTTGAAGTAGACAGTTGCCTAATGTAATAGTCACAGTAAGAATCCTATGTATAAAGGGTAAAGCATTGCACATGACATTCTGTGACAGAGAAAATATTTGTAGTTTTAGAGTAAACAATATGACAGCTTCTCCAGGACAAGCTTATGAAATGAGTCGTGAGAAAAAGGCATTTTTGCTGTTTAGTGCTTTGTGGATGGCTCGCTGTCTTGATTTTTATACTGTATATGCAGTGGTAAAGATGTAAAATTCGATCTGTACTTTAGTTAGAATAATGCAAACATTTCACCTCTAATGGTAGTCAGTGTTGATGCACTCGTATAATAATAAACCATAAATCAAAAATGAATCTAATGCCAGCCCAATAGTGGAGTGGTCTCTTTTCACCATGCGCATTTTCAGATACTGTCTCAAAACTAGAAGTAGATCTGAGGGGATGTCCATGGATTTTCTGCTTAGCAGATAAACTAGGACAATTATCGGTCCCAGCAGGGGATGGCCCGATAAACGGGACCATTTCCCGCTAGGAAATGTCTCGTTATCAGCACCATACACTTCCCTGCTGGGACCGATAATCCTAGTAGAAGTAGGAGGTGCCAGGGCTAATACTATGCTGCTCTGACAGCTTTAAAGCTATCAAAGCTGTCAGAGCAGCATAGCACATAGATATACAGCAGCGGTTACTGCAGGCAGTAATACAGACAAGAATCAACCGAAGCCACACTTCACACATCGTGGTTTTGGCTGACCCCTGTCTGTACTACTCCCTGCAATAACCGCTGCTGCTGTATATCTATGTATATCTTTGTATACCTTTAGAGCTGTCAGAACAGCTTTGTACATAGATATACAGCAGCCGCTTTGAAGAAGAGGGAGCCATTCAGCTTGCTGATTGGCTCCCTTAAAATATCAGCAAACATGTTGAAAGATCAAATAATCGTACCGTTTCTGGTGCGTTTATTTGATGTTTCAAAATTGATCCTGGCCATTAACTACTGCAAATATTATCGGGTGATTTGGCAGATAATCGCTCTAGTGTATGGCCAGCTTAAGACTCCACTGCAGACATAGGCAAGTATGATAATGGAAGTAACCTTAATTTTCTACATGTTATATTATTGTTATTTTTTATTGGTATTGTTATTGTAATTACGATAAAATACAATACCAATAAACGAAACATTAGGTTACTGTAGGGCACAAACATAATAAATATATATATATACATATGTACAGGGCCATACATTTCATTTTAATTAAACAACTATGATAACATTCTCTGTTGGACCATCTTATTTGGTAGTATGATATGAACAGTAATAAAGTGCCCAAAAAAAGTAATTACTTCAACATAAACTGTTCTAAAGACCTCCAATTATGTCACTGCATTCTATTTAATGATTTAACATACAAATACACTTTCACACTATGCATTTCAACCCATTTACCAGATAGTGTAAATATTACCCTGAACTGTAGCAACCCTACGTGTCCCAGCAATACCTGGGTGTTACCCAACTGCTATCCAGGTATTATGATGAGTAGCCAGTTGGTTAATGCAGTTCAACCAGATACACAACGAGCACCTGCTTATCAGGAACAGCCACTCTGAACTATCAACTACCGAGAGAGTTGTAATATGGCCAATGATAACACTGCATTGTCATCGACAGATAAAAACACTGTTTGTTGCAATCCCACATTAAATTAGTCAGCTTCTTGCATGAAAACTACCAACACTATATTATCATATTGCTGTAGGGTCCCAAGCTTCTGATCTACAACTATAAAAAGTGGCACAACTAAGGACACAATCCACACTTATCAGGAACTTATCAAGTCATAAAATATGATAAATGTTATCTTGTTACACATAACACTTAACAGATGATATTTACTATTCATTAATTCAACAAAGAAACTGCATTTTAAAAAAAAAGATTTAAACTACACCCTGTGACCTTAAGCAGCACTAATTTAAAGCAATAATGTTTCACATGAGTTTCTCAATCACTTCAATAATAACGGTGGAATTTTGGCCCACTAATTGATGTTTTGAGGGAATTCCTTTATGCAGTATCTCATTGGTTTAGACTTTTGCTTTGCCTGTTCCAGAACCTTGATTCCTTTCTTTTTCATGCATTCATTTGTAGATTTGCTCAAGTGAGAAGTTATTGTACTACTGCATGGTCCAATGCATTGTGCATTAAAGCCAAACTCCACTTAGGTTTTGTTTGCTCTACAGTGGGTATTTTTGGGTTTATTCTTCTGGCTGCCCTTCTGTGAAAGTCCTTCTTCTTAAGTGTTTTCTATAGAACAGTCACAAAGTACCACTGAACAGGTTCACAGGCATCATACTACATACTACAATGTTAATTCCCATTTTTCTGGGATTCCAATACATAGAAGACTGGCAGCTGTCTTCCCACTTTGCTTTTGTATATAATCGTTTTCACTTTAGACTTTTTTTTTTTTTTTTTTTTAAACTTTGTTTTTTATGTTTTAACAAAAACTGTGTTTATTCGTTTTTAACAAAGTGTTAATTACAGCATATTAAAAGCAAGCAGAAATTACATCCAAAATCCACATAATAGAATACATATACCAAGTATGACAATGCAGGCATCAATCGGATATTGTAATAAACAATGCTTGATATAAAGTTGCTCTGCTTTTTATTCATCTACATTAATACAAAGAAAGAAAAAGGAAAGAACATAGGGGAAATTAAAAAGGTAGTGGGGGGGAGGGAAAGAAACACCTCGATTGTAATCTAGGAGGAGATGTGGACCAGTCCATAGATCCATCCTACTAAAGGGATTACATGAAATGACCAAACAAATTTACTCGGAGTGTCGGCCAAGGGCTACAAGGGGGTATGCTACTTTAGCAGTTAAGAATTAACCCTGCAAGCCCAGCTATCTATAAAAGTCTGTGGTTTTAAAATCAAGCCATGTACACCAGGTGTCCTTGAATTTAGCACTTTCCTCCACCCCGGTAGATAACAAATGTTCCATACTCATAAAATAATCCAATCTATCACCCCAGTCTTTAATTGTTGGAGGTTGGTTAGACCTCCATTTGGAAGGGATCACTGCCTTGGCCGTGGATATAAAGGAGCATAAGAGTAATTTCTTAAATTTAGAGCCCGGGCCTGAGGACCAATTAAGCAACCATAAAAGAGGGGTTGTAGGGACCTCTCCTATTAACACAGCCCGGGTGACTGTAAAAACTTTCTCCCAGAACGGTTGAATCAGCGCACAGTCCCACCAAATGTGTCGGAATGTGCCTATGGCTTTGGAGCATCTCCAACAGGTGTTAGGTACCTCCGGATAAATCCTATGACATGTGGAGAGACATTTATAACATCTTGACAAGAACTTGTAGTGAGTTGCTATACACTTCAGGCTAATTCTGAATTAATTTAATTATTTATTAAGTAGCCTCATAACCCATTTCTGAGGTGACTGCAGATGTCTTGGCATGGTTTTATCACTACCAGACTGAACTCTCAAAGGTACAGCTTCTATATAAGAGATGTGGAACTTCTTACTGTTTAAGAGAAATGCACTTGATTAGCAGCACCACTCAATTTACCAAACTATTTATATCGACGTTATAAGGGTGTGCTTGCTTTTTCACATATGTAAAGACAAAGTAAAATCTGTTATTGGTAATTTCCCACAATGAAACAGATTCCCAAACTTTTAAGACTTCGAAAGATCTGCACTGCCAATTAATAAGTATTATTATTATTATTGTTATTATTATTAATAATGCTTATTTATATAGCACCACAAATAGTCTACAGCGCTTTACAGAC
This sequence comes from Limnodynastes dumerilii, assembly GCA_011038615.1. Taxonomy (NCBI): domain Eukaryota; kingdom Metazoa; phylum Chordata; class Amphibia; order Anura; family Limnodynastidae; genus Limnodynastes; species Limnodynastes dumerilii. The sequence continues at coordinate 265,129 of WWET01002036.1, forward strand.
TTTATTAAACATTCACATTAGTCCCTGCACCCATAGCTAGAAATTTTAGCACCAGTTGCAAAAGGGAAAATCTTGAATTAATAACCAGTTTAATCTTAAAAATGAACTTACTGGTGCCCCACTTTGACTTTGCAAAATGCACACCCCTAGTTACGGCCCTGCCTGCACTTATTAGAGCTACATACTAAGGTCCCTAACCCATACATAAACACACACACACACACACTAGGGTAATTTTTAGTAAGCAGCCAGTTAACCTACCAGTATTTTTGAAGTGTGAAAGGAAACTGGAGCACCCAGAGGAAACCCATGCAGACACGGGGAGAACATGCCAACTCCACACATATAAGGCCTAGTCCTGGAATCAGCTGTGAGGCACATGTCCTACTTATTGAGCCACTGTGCTGCCCCCCATTTCAAACATATTAAATCATTATTTGGAAGAAGAGTGGAGGATTTGGGGCATCATGCCGCCTTTGCACATTACTCCAGATGTAGTTAAACCTCAACTAATCTGATACAATCGTCCAAACGGTATTTGTCACTTGATTTGCAAGTGTCTATACAATAAAGCAAACTATACAAGACAAATAACAAATACATCAACATATTCTGGTTCTGCACAATTAAAACACACATGTAAAACTAATGCAAATTAAGATTCAATTATTGACTAGCAGCATGTAAAGTTACCCTGATGCAAGACTGTTTCATTTGTTCCATTTTATCTCTGTTTTATTCTTATAGCTACAGTAAAAATGAAAGCATTAATTATAATCCAAGGAATATAATGAGTCAACTACTTTAGCCATAAAGGCATTGCCAGAACAGGCCTTTAAGCCTCTGCAATGTACCGCAGGCTCCAAAATATTACAGTACTCGATAACTGATCTGCTCTTTGCTACAGGGGGTTTAGTACCCAACACCCTTGTCTCAACCCTATCCATTATATTACCAGTGAGTGATATAGCTGAAGGGCCCACATTCCTGCAATGATAAATGGTTTGCCTTTTTTTTTTAACATGTGCATTATATTAGCAGAATATTTCTAACAATATTCCCCAGGATTGTAATAACAAACACTACATTTAGTATAACATTTTTAAATATAACTCAATTGACAAGTTTATTATTCTACATAATATGTCTTATTTCTATCATCATTCCTATATCATGATTTCTAAATATTAAAGAAAAATATTATCATCCATAAGTTTTTTGATAGCTGGTTTATGTGTGATTGTTATTCAATTATATATGTGACTATAGCTACTTCTTTATGCTTGTATGCATATGTAGCCCTACAGCCCACTTTATCAAGCCTGGCTCTTGCCCACTGCTAACAAGCCTCCTTATTAATAGGGAATGTTTCTATTGGGTATTTGCAGTGTGTATATAAGGATGTGTGATCTTTGGAATGTTATTCTATCAATCCCGCCCAGCCTGAGATCCCTCCCCATACAGATGATGAATGAGTTAAATCCTCCACCAGATGACATCTTCCCTTCACCCATGCAATATGTTATTAAAATAAACCATAAAACACAAAATTAGGTCACCTAATCCACAGGATGAACACAATGGTATTATTAATCCCACAGTATGTTTATTATTGCTAATAATGAATGGGTGGATGTTTTTTTCAGACTTGTCTGTGCTATAATCTTGTTACTACTGAAATAATAAGGAATAAAGAATTTGTTAGCAAAAGAGGAGTATATCATTTATCCAACTGCTGAAGATGAAATACATATTTCTTCAAGCATATTTTCATGGGATGAGTGGTTTATTATATATACCATCATTATGATCTTGCAATATGCTTGGAAGGTACTATTGAAAACGACTGGTCCAGAAAAACACAACCTTGCTGTGCCAGCTACACTACAGTATAAGGACATGATTAACTAAGTATGCCAAGGATCAAGAGACTTCTGGCCGCTACAGGAAATATCATACATAATACTGAAATGATGGAGCTCCTACCTCCTTCTCGTCTGTAAGGGTCCCAAGAGGCCGCACGGAATCCAGCAATAGGGAAGAGAGGAAACAGACAGGTCAGGGATGTGATCACACCGGCTCCCCCCTCAAACACCCAGGGCTACTCCATCTCACCTGTCTTAAGCAGCTTGCTCTTGTACCTTATGCTGGTGCTCATGGTGCACAATGTGGTAGCTATGCAGTGATCAGTGCAGTGTGTGATGCAGTGAACAGTGCAGTGTGTTCTTTGTGCTGCTCCCTTACAATAGACTCCTAGGGATGGGGAGATCAGGCTCATGCTACATTACTGAGCTCACAAACATTTGCCATTGGCTCATTCTGTCCCAGCCCTCGGTGTTCAGCCAACGAGAAAGAGCGAGTACGCAGAAGAGCCCGCCCCCTGCTGTCTGCTTTTATTGTACGGTGCTGTGTCAATGTGCGTTCGTAGACCTGACACAGTGACACACAGACAGACATACATGCAGGACACCCAATACACGACAATAACAGCAACAGCACACGTTTATACAACCCATTTACACACAAATAGGAATGTATAGATTTATTTACAGTCATATGCGCGCACAACGTTGTTTCCATAGGGACACAAATGTCAGTAGCAAATTTTGCATTGCCTTGTCACAGCTTTTCATTATGGTAAATGACACTTGGCGTTAGCATGACTATTGACAATTTATAAAGCTAGTTAACTATCCCAGCCACTCTTTATGTAACCAGGGATGTGATGGTGCTATATAAAAACCTGTTAATAAATAAATAAATACATATATACACATATGCTAATCTATTTATAAATTGCTGGCAGTTATTTCACATTTATAGCACAGCAGCGTTGCAATAATGCTAATAAAAATCTGCAAAGATTCCAAAGTGGCCATAATTTCCACTATTAATATCCGATATTGGACCAGATCCAGAAGGCCGCTGTGATTGTAACATCATTCACAGTGTAAGCGACATAGATTACTTCCCTTGCAAATACAGCATTTCATGAAAACTGCAACAATGATTCTCTAGAAATCTGTTTGACTTCTATCAGTACCGCCCATGAGGCGTTTGAACTAGTGCCTACACCCTGTACCCCGTGCCCTAGATGGGCCCACCATGGCTGCCTGTTTTGGTCACAGAGCAGTGGCTGACCGCTTCAGTATATTAGTAGCAAGTCGTGGCTCTCTATATGAACCTTCTGGGGAGTAAGGTAGTAGGCCAGAACCACTACCCACACTCAGGGGCGTATCTACCCCATGACCAGGATGGCACACGCCAGGGGCGCCACCCGGTGATGTCACCCGTGGCCAAGAGAGATAGGACCATGCATTCAGCCACAGTAGCCCCCGCTCCGTTACAGGCTCTTTTACAGACTCCGACATCCGACCGTGGGACTGAGGCTAGAGTATGAAGTCCGAGAATAGGTAGCCAAGAATAGGAAATTAAGTCCAGCGGTCTGTGATGGGAGTACTAGATGGGGGGCTGAAGGCACATGATGGGAATACTGGGGGGACACCAGTCCCTTTGCCAGGGGCGCTGGACCCATAGATACACCCCTGGCGATCAGTCACTCTCCCACACCAGACCTCGTTTTCCGTAGCGATAGGTGGTACCGTAACATATGGAAGACAAAGGAGAAAGGAAGCACAATAGTGCAGATCAAAACAAGTTATTTATTTAGGAAATGCTGGAATAAAAATACTCACATTTGGTATAGGACATTTATACTATAAATGTCTAAAGCACATATATTAAAATGGTCAATGAATGTTAGCAGAATACACCTCTGGTACCAAGGGGGTTCTAAGCCTGGATGAAAGACCACATGAGTGATGGATACAATGTCACTGACAACGCGTTTTGACCTCAAAAGGTCTTTCTCAAGGCAAAGTGCTTCCTTTCTCCTTTGTCTTCCATACCTTACGCTTCTGAAAACGAGGTCTGGTGTGGGAACCAGGAAGTCAATCGGAAAACTCCTTAGACGTGCCGGGCATTCAACACGTGCTTTGCTGGACTTTTACACGGCAGAGTGACTGATCGCATATCGGCTCCAATTCAGGGACACGTTTGTATCAATATTAGAGCATTATTGACGGGAAACACTGTTTTTCCAACCTGACTTTCGACAAACTGTGAGCCAAAGACTTGTTTATTTGTCTATTTGGGGGGGGCACCAGTCCCTTTGCCAGGGGCGCTGGACCCATAGATACACCCCTGCCCACACTCATGGATAGCAGCCCTAGTCATCCACTGCCACTACTATGTCCTGGCAACTCATATAATGACCCACAGCATACTACTGAAGAAGACAGCCATGTCTCTGTGAATGAAGCTGACAGCTGTTAGTTAAAGTTATTTATAAACTAAGGAAGCTTTGCCCGGAACCCTCCCCTGCTAGGTACAAGAATACACAAAATGGTAGTTGCTCAAATCAATTTATAGGTTAACGCAGACAGGTGCATGAAGGGCCAGGGTAATCTGCTTTAACAGAAAGGAAACAAAAATCCCCAGAAACGCTTCCATTAACCAGTAACAGACTATACATTCGATCTGTAAAATAAACAATGGAAACGTTTTTTACACACATTTGCAAATATACCATAAGCTATCAGCCACTATTAAGGCTTTCCTGCAATGGTGGTCTTAATTCTAACAACGAGAGTCCTTATATTGGGTCATATATCATGGGGTTTTTTATTTGAGAACTTACCTCAGCTGCTGCTCCCAGACATGCTCCCAAACAGTATACACAAAATGGAAGTTGCTCAGATCAATTTATAGGTAAGTGCAAACAGGTGCATAAAAGATAGGGGTAATCTGCTGGCAACAGAAACAAAGGAAAGAAAATGCCCCAACAACACTGCCATTCACCAGTAACAGACTATACCATTCTATCTGTAAAATAAAATGCATTTACATTTGTTATGCACATTTGCAAATATATGATAAGCCGCCAGCCACTATATCAAGATTTTTTCTACTATGGCGCTCCTAACTCTAACAATGAAGAGTCCCTATATCGGGTCATATAGCATGTGTTTTTAAATTGAGAGCTAACTCACCTCAGGAGGCACCCCTTAAGGTCTCCAATCATGGAATTTAGGAATAAATGAAGTCTATGTATAAGTAACTTTTCATTATAAGATATAACTACTGATAGTCCAGTCAAAACAGCCGCAGTATGTTACCCTTATGCTTTGTATGGTCAATAACCTTGACAACTCCCAAAAATGTTTTGTGATATATTATAGGAAGTCCTATAATAAAATATATCATTAATACAAACATTTTCACTATATTAACATTTCTAAACATTACATAAAACATATAAAAATCTGTTGTGCATCATCTTTCATTTCATTTCATCATCGTTCATTAAACTACAAAGTTTTAAGATGAACTGGCATATAATAAGGACAACCTCTGGAAATCATTAGGCACCAACAAATATATATATAGAAGAGTTCGGAAGTGGCAGTTATATAAAATGATGACTGACATATAAAGTAAACACTGGATACTATTTAGCCAGGGCCGGACTAACAATGGGGCTGATGGGACTACAGCCCCAGGCCTTCATTTATAGTCCAGGCTCTAGCAGCAGCTAATGCTGCTGGAGCCTGGTTAAATGTCCAATTTTCAAATCCATCCCCACATCTAGCCTTGAGAAAGATGCACGATTGGTTCAATACGCGTTGGAAAGTTAGTACCTAGTACCTGACCGTGTTTCCCCACTAATATCCCCGTAGTATAACATCCATTGTTAGGAAGCCACCCTGGAACCGGACCAGAGTGTTGCTAACTAAACGTGTAACAGGGAAAGGTGACGGAAGCAGCGGTACGGGAAAAGCATCATATTATTTACATGCTTGAATTTTTTGGACACCATGTGAGTGCATTTAAAAAAATGTTTTAATAAAACTGTATTGAGGATATCACACTATGATTGCTTCTATTTTTTGAGCTACGGATTCAAAGCATTGAGCGGGAGCCGGGAGAAACAGATACCACGTGGAGAAAAATCATTTGGAGACCGGGAGCCAAGTAAATCTATTTGAAAAGCTCAAAAGTTTTTATATATTGTAAGCGCATTATATTGGGGCTGGATCAGCTTTTGAAAGTGGGATAATACACTATGTCCGTTTTAATGCATGTTTAATACTGCGGAGAACGGAGAAGAAAATTGAGGATTTCAAATCCGGTAGAGGAGAGAAAGAAAAAACTAACAGTTTCCTACCTGGACAAACATCGTTTAAAAGCAACATCAACATTCTGAATAATATCCTAAATTCACTGAGGATCGTGAGTAACAGTTTTGGCTGACATTTGTATATGAAGTTGGTTTGGAAACTTTTATTTGGAAATTCCGAACGGGACTGATTTGGACTGTGATTGAATGTTTTATTAGAAATTCATATACATCAGGAAGTATTATATGTATGTTTATATTTTCTGGTACCAATTCATGCTTTTAATTAGAAAAACGGCAGTTTCTAGCGCCTATATCTGTGTATGAGAAGAAAAAATGTTTGCATGTATTTGTAGAAGATTTTTTTGTTTGGTATTTAGATTTGTAGTGTGGTTTTTTGGATTCCACACATATACATAGAAGGGCAGCAAGTGATTTTGTGAGCGCAGGTGGATATAGAGAAAAAAGTTTTCTTTTTGTTTTGTGTAGTACCAACAAATATATATACAGATGAGTTTGGAAACGGCAGTTAACAATGGGGCTGATGGGACTACAGCCCCAGGCCTTCATTTATAGTCCAGGCTCTAGCAGCAGCTAATGCTGCTGGAGCCTGGTTAAATGTCCAATTTTCAAATCCATCCCCACATCTGGCCGGCCACTCAGCCACCTATCAATAAAAAAAAACAACAAAAAAACAGGCATTGTCTGGGCAGCCTGGGATATTATACAGCCTGGGAGAAGCAGTGAAAAAACACTAAAAACACCCAGACATTTTCTAAGCAGCCTCCACTGGGGACTTCATAAAGCCTGTGAGGAGACGAATGAAAAAACGCATCAGGCATTATCTGGGTGGCCTCTGGGGTCCTCAGTCAGCTTATGCTGCACTGCACTCTCATATGATTATCTAGTTAAGTAGGTGCACATTCATCCCATTATATATAAATTAGATATAGATATGGGGTATACCATACCATAACTTCTCCCACTGTTTAAAGTGGTAAATTTCCATTCACTACCATAAATTTCAATTTTACCGCTTTTAAATGTCTATTCCAAATACCAAATAATTGTACCAGAGCGTTTCTGATGCGTTTATCTGGCATTTAAAAAATTGATCTTGTTCACTAACTAGAGCGATTATTTGCCTGATCACCCGATAATTGTATGATCGGGCCAATAATCACTCCAGTGTATGGCCAGCTTAATTCATGCAGCATGGTGGCTCAGTTACTAGCACTTGTGTCTCAGTGCAGAGGTCATGAGCTTAATTCCCAGACTAATCCTTATCTGTGTGGAGTTTGTATGTTCTCCCCGTGTCTGTGTGGGTTTCCTCCAGGTGCTCCAACTTCCCCCCACATTCCAAAAACATACCGGTAGGTTAAGTGGCTGCTGAATAAATTAAACCTAGTCTGTGTGTAGAGTATGTGTAAGTCTGTGTCAGGGAACTTAGAAAGTAGACTGATGTGAATGTGAAATATTCTCTGTAAAGTAGAATACGTAATGTGATAGCGCTATATACAATCCTTTTAATACTTAAATCAATAATGCAAATGTTACATTTGATTAAATATTTAAATAGTAATGGGTAAAAGAACCTGACCGATTTACTGTGTTTTTTAACATGAAACTTTTAAGTTGCCCACAACAAAGAAATTAATCCTTACCTTGCCAGATGACAGACCGGTAAACATGGATGGACAGACTTCAGGCACAGGAGAGAGAGTGCTTGAGGTAATCTGGGCGCTACAATATATTCCCTTGTTTGTGTAGTCCAGAGTGTTGTAGCACATTTGTGCTCATTAATGATTACATTTAAATATATCACTTACAGGGAGACCTGAAAAACAGGGGACTGTTAGGGGTCCTTGAGAACTGAGTTTAGAAAACACTGGTGTAGTTGGTGGAAGGGGGCCAGGCCCAGTCACTGCGGTGTACGAGTGAGCACATGTATCAAGCCATGTACCAAGCCACAATTTTGTGGAAAACCAATGTATAGGCAGTGTATAGGATATATATAGATATATACATATAGGGCCAGATCCAGACCTACGCCTGTGGGCGTATTTACGCCAGCCATAAGCGTAACTTCTGCTTTAAGTATGTTCTGCGCATGCGTCCAGCAGATGTTTCCAGGCGTAACTCATGGCGACCGTAATTGAAAATAGGTCGCCCGTAAGATTTGCGTAATTACGGCCAAAAGGGCGTGCCTATATTACGAAAGTTGTAAATATACGCTCCAGTTACGGAATGTAGGCGGGGGGAGGCATTTAAATCATACAGTATGGGCTGGGTTACGTTGTTACGTCCATCGCGTAGTTACGTCCTGCCGTTGTTATGCTTGCAAAAGTTTAGGTAGGTTTCAGTAGTCGTAAGGCAGTGATATTACGGACGATTGCGGGGAGTGGCCGGGGAGTGCATGGTATTTATGATGTGCGTAAATACGAACAGTGCTCGATCCTTGTTCTTGATCTTGCCCATAGTGATGATATAGAGGCAGTGTATAGGATATATACATAGAGTGATGATATAGAGCCAGTATATAGGGAATAGGGGGAGACTGAAGACTCATGATAGGAAATATTTTTCATTTTAACGGGCCTTTGACTAGTATGATATAATTGCTGAGTGAGAGTGCCCATTAATGTCTGTCCCGCAGTCTGACCTTGTACATAACCCATTCCACTATGTATAAAATACTCTGTTCCTGAGCTTCCAACAATAAGTTACTATGGTAACCACCTTTGTTAAGGAAAAAAAGTTTTTTTAAACCTCAGTTAATTCTTTAAAACCAGGTGAGTGACAGTTGGAAGCTCAGGAGCAGAGTATTTTGAACCTGGTGGAATGGGTCATGTTTGGAGGGGCTGGAAATGTGGCTTAAATAAAGTCTGTATTATAGTCTGATTCTAGTGACACCTGTTATGTACACCGTTGTCTGCCAGAACTGCGGTGTTCAGATACCCAATCAGAGACCATACTATTTTGAGAAGAAAATGTGTAGTTTGTTTAAAATATTTTTTTATTTTTTATTTTTAGGCTGCTTTGTTTAAACTGTGCGTGTCCAGAGAGCTAATGGAATATTTCAGTCTGTTTATTAAACACACTGTGTAGCAGCCAGTAAGTCTTTGTGGGGTAATATAGTAGGTGTTCTATGTAGATCCCTGTGGAATATTTAATAAGCCTTCAAAAGGGGAAAAGTGGTGATGTTGCTCATAGCAACCAATCAAACTACAGCTTACACTTTCTAGAATACAGTGCATAAATGATAGCTAGAATCTGACTGGTTGCAATTAGCAACATCATCACTTTTCTTCTTTAGAAACTTGATAAAATTTACCCCTATATCCTATTACTGAGCTTCTGAAATGCAGTGCCTGGCTCTGATTTTTAGTACAAAATAATTTTTGCTTATTTAAAAGATCGGTCCTGGATTTGTGCTTGATAGATCCCTATCTTTTGGACACGTGCCTGACCGTTTTTAAATTCCACAGGCATAGTGCGACTGGATTCAGACTTACCAGAATCTGACATTTTTTTTTCATCAAAATCATTGAAGTTTAAGTGTGTGTTATTAAAATAAGGTTATTTTAGTGACAGAATTATAAGCCAATTGGTTAAAATACTTAATATTGACCTTAGAATACGCTGTACGCAGGGGTAGGGGGTTTCTGAGTACCCAGAAAACCCCCTGATCAATGCTGGCATGTGGACATGTATTTACAGCTCCGACCAGAATAGAGAGCTGCTGTCAGTGTTGCTGTGTGTATTGAAGGAGATAATAGCGGTTACCCAGGCCTCGTTGCTGGTGGGAAGGGGCTCACTGTGTGTCCCATTTTTAAGGACTCCACCACACCATCCTATTATCAGGCATTTGGACCTTGTTGAATGTTGTCTTTTTGTTGCTGGTTGCGAAGGGCCCTGGGCCATAACCATTCAAGCTCAGAGCCTCAAAACATAGGTCAGCCACTGTGCACATGTGCACTCATCTGAATGACCTGGTTGCAATGCAAATCAGTTAGAAAAGCTGGATTTTAGAATCCTGTCCATTATTTTTAACTATAGGTATCATCCCAATTTTTCTTTTGAGGGACGTGGTTGAGGTTGGAGCTATGGACTAATATGGCAATAATTGGAAAATAAGATAACAGTGTAGACATTCCTTGGAATATGAGAGAAAGTAAAGTCCAGGCCTGAAGAGAATTTTATTCAGTGTGATTCATTGTAGCAAAATATAACTTAATACACAGTTATTTAAACCTTTTAAAGGAGACATTTTGTATGCATAGACTACTGCATTAGAGCATCTCCAAATAACATTTAATGTAGTTGCTATGACTGAAAATACATCTAAAGTATCAATGATCAAACGTCTTCCAATGGAAAATGACTTCCTTATCATTACGGGAATTACTCATATTTGGAAAGTTTTAGCCCTCTCCTCTGTGAGCTCTCAGAGGGATAAGACAGGTGTCTGTATACTTCCACCACACCACCACTGTGCAAAGTTTTCATGCCCTTTAGTTTTAAATATACAAATTCTATTCTGCATAAAAAAAACAATATAAAATATGCTTTGCTGTGTTTCCCAACTTCCAGGGCCAGATTAACAATTGGACTAATAGGACTACAGACCCAGGCCTCCATCTGAAAATAGGCCCCACACACTGCAGATCTCCAAGCCTCCCACTGCAGTGCATAATCTTCAATGTCAGGGACTGACATTTTCCTCCAGAGACTACTATATAGTGTGGGCCATTGATAATTTTAAGCCCCAGGCCAACATGGCCTTCAAATCGGCCCTGTATTTAGCATACTTGAAAATTCTGGTTCCAAGGTTTTGCCCACTTGGTGAGTCAGAAAAATGACATATAGGGCCTGATTCAATTGTCTGCGAAGCCTGGTTGTTATGCTTTTCCCGTGAATTTACATTGTGGATTTTATCTTGTACCTCATAGAGGTTCATATTAAAATTGGCGCACTTCACGCTTTTTCCCTTCTTCGTGGTCAACTGAATCGGGCCCATAGAGTTCCATAAAATTGCACAGTACCACCTACTTAGCCAACATTTTCAGAAACTGATTGTTCATAATGTGAGACTGTCCACACAGTTTCCTTTAGATACTATGGAAACTTTGAGTCCCGGTAGCTTGGAATTGGATGTTCCTTCCAGTACTCATTCATAGAAATGAGGCAGTAACTGTGTGAGGGCTTATTAGTATTAACCTTTAATGTCCTGTGTCCTTTCCCTGTTCCATTACATGTATAAAATTTACCTATATAAGCCTTCACACTGAGCTTAGTACAGACAATGGATTCTATTTGTGTACGAGCCTCTAAATTGGATAAAGGATCGCTTATCATCGCAGGGCGCTGGACCTCAATGTCCCGCAATAGAAGCTACAGCATTGTCGGAGCTTCATTCGTTAATGAAGGTCCAACGATGCAGGAAAATTGTCACGCATGCGACTTACGCTCTCGGCGCATGCGCAGAGGGAACAGACCTGCTCTTCATTCCGGAGAGGTAATTCACATAAGGAATCATGCCGATTGCTTCATGCATTTCTTTTGAACCACCAATGTTTTACCCCCTTGATCCACTGACGCACCAATGAAAATAGAAATAAGATTGAGTCTATATATATATATATA
>WWET01002037.1:13091-30806 GCA_011038615.1 Limnodynastes dumerilii
CGCTGATCTGCTACAGTGTGGGAGCCCCCTCCCACACTGTACACTTTACATGCTTCCCCCCGCCCGCTTTAGCGGGCGGAAGGGAAGCACAGCCCATTTGCACGCAAATGGGCTCGGATGGAACAAAGTTCCGTCCAATTGTTTAAACGCTAGGATTACTATAGTAATCCTAGCGTAACATCTGGAGGGCGCATGCTCCAGTTCAGTCAGGTGATTTACGCACCTTGCGTGCGTAAATCACCTGACCATATTAAATCTGGATCCGGTCCCATTTGTGGAACCCTATTTTACTTCTGTAATTTATATATAGGTTTTTATTTATATTATTTGAATTAGGAAATGCAATATAGGGGGTTGCCTATATTTAATGGTATGTTTGTGTGGAATTGGTTTATTGGTTTATTGCTATTTATCACAATATTACAATGTATTGTATCACATACTATATGTTTCTTACTTTATGGTTGTAGTATAATACATTTTTAAAAATTAAGGCTTTAAATTCTGTCAGTCATTTTTGGTGGGTTGTCTACAAACTGTCAATACTTGACCCTAAATCAATGCATTAAAATTTTTCAACTTTTTAAAAAATATATATTTAATTTAGTATTTATTTATTTAACAACAATGGCAAGTTTTCCTTATACATATCAATATCTACAACTATAAAATCTGAAAAGTGTGGCTGTCATTGCAAGTATGATTATTAACTGGATATTAAATGCATAGATATGTATGCCAACTGGTTAGCAAATATACCCCGTTTGTTTCATAATGATGGAGTATGTGTGCTTGTAACATATTCTGTTTGAATTTGAGGCTAACACTATTTTTCATCTTGATGCATGAAAGCAAAATGCTTGCCTCAGACATGGAAACATATGGAATTTAGACAGATTTGTGAACATATAAACCCATATTTTCTAAAACTTTCTAGTAACTTGTTTCCCCATTGATAGGTTCTGAAAGATACAGTATCAATGACATGAAAGAAATACACATAGGAGACTCAAGTATTCTGCTGGGGTCTACAGACCATGTAAATACTCAGCTTATTAAATATTAACCAAACACCTTCGTACACTGGATTTCTACCTAAAGCTTTCTGCTGCATGCATAAGGCAGAAACCAATACTGAACAGTTCATAAATTCATGTTTGAACGCCTGTTACATAAAGCCAACCATCCAGGAGCTGACATTTTGCCATATTTCAAATTGTTGATTTTCCAAGCTATGAAACTGCTGATTTATTTATGCTAGCAAATATATAAAATCTACTAGCGCAAAATTCACACATTTTGGAATTTGTAGACTGATATTTATAAAGAAGAAGCAATTTTTAATAGAACATCCACTTCTCTGTTTAATGTAGGATAGGCTTTTTTCAGCTTGTTGCGCTGCTGAGTTAAAACAAATATTACCTTTCTGATGGTGCTCATTACCAGTCACTCCTTTCAGACCCTTTAAATATACCTTTCACTGCGCAAACTAACACAGCTAATGCCTTTATCCTAGCACAAGTCTTGGGCCATTACCTAACGGGCTATTTAAGAAAGACTACCTTTATTAAATGCAAGAATGAAGCATTGGGCTAACGCAAATTAAAAGTATGATACAATAAGAGTACCTAAAGAGTAGATAAAGGAAAAATAAAATATATTGAAACTGTATTTTTATTCAAAACAATGGGGTGGCTGGAAGATTTTAGGCCAAGGAACCAGATCCAAGCAGATAACCTATTACAAACATTTCAAAGACAAATTATGCAGGAAACTCATTGGCCCAGTCCAATATGACCTCTGCTACTAGCCTAGAAGGCCTTTGTGTATTGGACAGTCACATTGAGCCGGCCTCTGACTAGTCATAGCTATTTAGACCTATTTCTACTGACTTAGGGCTCTATTTACATAAGTTTAAAAAGTTCATTTTGTGGAGTTATGAAGTTATAACTCCAAAAATGAACTTTTTCTTATTTACTAAGGCTGCACCGCCATGGAAATCAACAGCTTCCATGGAGATGCATTCAAACTTGTTATGCATTCGCCGGCCCATTGTTCTTCATGTAGCTCCTATTTATTAACCCTTGGAGCAGAGTTTTACACTCTGCTCTGAGAGTTAAAATAACGCCATCTCAGACTGGCGTTCTAACTTCTATTCCAGCAATCTCTCCTTGTAACCCCCTTTTCCTCACCCTAATAGCTGTTATTAGGGGGAGGAAAAGGGGGATATATGGGGAGACCGCTGGAATATATGTAAATACAAGATCTGTTAAAAAAAAATATATTTTTTTTTAATAAAATTAAAAAACAATGAAAAAACAACACAAATTAAAAAAACCACTAAAATAGCTTTAAAGACTTACCTGACCGCAGCTGCCGATCCCGACATAAAGAGCTTGCTCATGTGCAGTGCTTCTCATGCGGGGGCTTAATTTTTTACAAAGTCCCAGCAGAGAGCCACTGCGCATGTGCAGACCTTCCGATCACACGAAGAAAGCCCACGATGACTGAAGAAAGCTCAAATGTCATCACGGGACAGCCAGTGGAGGGTAAGTACTAGTAAATAACAGGAAAGTAGCTCCCAGGCTTGCAGAGAGACAATTCTAACCTGGCTGAGCTACATTCATACATTGTAAGTAAATAGAGCCCTTAGTGTTTTCATTCTAAGTGATCCCGTATGATTTCTTTTTGCTGCACAATGACTAAGTTCTATTTACATACTTAAATAACTTACTGAGAACTCAGAATTTCTGTTTGAACTAATATATGTTTTCCTTATTTTATTGTACTCCAGACACATACTTGCAAGTATATTGATAATAATTTAATAAACATTTGATTTATACCATAAAACATTTTATGTATTTTCCTGTATGTAATATTGACCACAAAAACGGCAGCATCATCACTCTCTCCCGTTTGTTGCACATTTGACTGTTACTGTTACTTCTAACTTCAGATGGAGTGGTATAAACCCTTCAAAGCAGGACCCCTTCCTCTCCATTACATGGAAAATTATAGAAATAAATAAAGTTCTAAAGACATGGATTTCCATTGTAGGCAGAAATAAAAATATTACAATTATTGAGAGAATATTCTTCAGCTAATGATACATTTTGGGTAGTACCCTAATTTCTTTTCTTCTTATACCCACATAATTACTTTAAAATTTTTCAGAAGAAAACAATATTACTAAAATGAAAGACAGCTTCCTAAGAAATAACATAGGTTGCAAAATGGTTAATTAAGCTTCATATGCTTGCAAACATTTGACCAGACACATTAATTAGCTAATGTGTGTTAGAGTAGCTGTTTTGCATATAAACAAATAGTGAGTAATGCAGCTTGGATCATTTAACGGAGTGTGAAGGAATCAGCTCCTTGTAAATGCAGTTAACAAGCAAAAATTAATAAATCTCCACCCTATTCAACATATTGCAGAAGAGGCCAAGATCGTGTCAGTCATGTTTAGTGTTATTTAATTTGTAATCCACTTTCCTTAGTTGGAAATGTATTTATTTTGGTGCTCTAGTCTTAATTAACCACATATAAAATAGAGCCATAACAGTGGTAGAAATTTGGAAGTGCTGGTACAGAAAATGTAAGTAAATAGTAATCAATAATGTTACAGTCATGCAACCATAGACCCTTTCACTTCCACCACTGGTCAATAATATTACAAAGGTCATGTATTTATTTAAGGTAGTATGCCAGATTTAGATAGCTAGTAAATATAGAATTTATTTAGGAAGGATAAAGAAGGAAAAGTTGAAAATGGGCTATGAATGTATACAAAGGAAATAAACAATGCCATATTACAAGACCACTAAAATGGCATTAAAAGAGGAGGTATTAATCATGGGAGATTTTCATCTACCTAATGTAAACTGAGGTGAGTCTTTTTCAGAGGAAATGTGCAGAAAAATTACTTCACTGAAAGGGTGGTTGATAAGTGGAATAGCCTCCCATCAGAAGGACACAAATACAGTTTATTTGCTCTACCTACAGTTACTATTATTGTCTTGTTCGTATTGTTGTTTTACAGTTTAAAGATTGTTTATCATTAACCTTTTGTTTTATTCATGTTTTTATTGATATCATTATCTTTCATGTTACTAATTAAATAATATTTTTACAAATCTCTTTTTTCCGACCCTGCCTGAACAACATGACTAAAGAGACTCATTTTCATTTGAACTCTTTATGGTGCTTCAACTCACCTGTATGGTATCCAGCACCTTTTTCCCCACCACACCCCTTTTTGTTTGACTTACAGACCCTCCAGGTGTGGGAGAAATGAAGCAGGTCCTTAGCGCTACCACCTCCACTAAACTAAACCATTGTTTTGCACAGTGGAACAGTGGAAACATACTTAAGATAAATATAAGAATATCCTAAATCTCAAACTAAATTAAAGGTAAATAGGGTCTAGGGTCAGTATAGTTTTAAATAAACCACTGGGCAGACTGGATGGGCCATGTGGCTCTTATCTGCCATCACTTTCTATGTTTCTATATAGCAATTGTGTTGAAAAAGCATATTAAATGCATCAAAAAATGAACACAATAGCCAGGTCCACACACAAATATACACGCTTCGGCATATATGCATTACACACTAAATTCAGGTTAAAACATCTGAATCACGGGGCCACCGTGTGCTTGTTGTCAGGGGGGGTCACTGGCACAGGACCTTTGCTCGTTACCCAGGGGTATCACACTCACCAGACCCCTTGCCCTTCTACTGGGGGTAGGGGGCAGCCTCCTCTTATCTGCTACCCAGAGGCCTATGAGCTCTTTTGTGAGCCCCTGGATAACAGGTTGTTATCCAGGTTGTTACTGTGCCTTGTCTGCCTGCTGGCCGCCTCCTGGCTGCGACGGGACTTCTGCGGCGTCTTCCGCCCGCTGACTACCTCCTTGCGACTGGGGGCTTCTTACGTCGTCTTCTCTGCAGTCTTCTTCTTGGATCCTCCTCAGACGTTCTCCTGCCAATGACTGAGCTCTCACCGCAGAGGCTTTTCTGCCGGGGGCGGAGCCAAGGACGCAGATTGGCTCGCTGCGCCTCCCTGTGATTGGCCCGCAGCCGCTTTCTCTGATTGGACAGTGGCTGCATCCACGTGACCTATAAGGCTGTCTTCCAATTGGTCCATGGTGAATCCTTTCATATTCACCATGGTCCGCCGGGGAGACCGCCGCGGCTCGCCTAGCGCTGCATGTCCTGTCCCAGGAGCAGGTGAGTACCGCTCCACACTACTACGCATGCGTAGTAGCTTAATTCTACGATGTACGCAAGACGAAAACTACGTAACTGAATAAGAAAGAGAGAAGTAGATATGCCAATTTATAGGTCATTGGTACGACCTCACCTAGAAAACATGCATAACTTGGAGCAGAGAAGGGAAAGGAGGAAATGTTTTTAAATATATCAAGGGGGTAACCAGGTACAGGAGGGTGGCATTTTTTAATGCAAAAGGTGTTTTAGAATACAAGGGCATGTGTATAAACTGGAAGGCAGTAGTTTCAGAGGAAAAATGACTTCACTGAAAGGGTGATTGATAAGTGTGAACATCCTCCAATCTGAGATGGTTGAGACTAACACAGTAGAACAGTTTAAACATGCTTGGGATAAATATAAGGAAATCTCAAACTAAACAGGGACAAAGGTCAGTATCATTTTAAATAAAAACTGAGTTGATGGGCCCAGTGGGTCTTATCTGCCATCACATTTTATGTTTCTATATCAAAAGGTAAAAAGAAGTGTATGTTTTTTTGTAAATGTATTTTTATTTACTTTTCTTCTGTGTTACACCTCATTCCCACCGCATAGTATGGGGATAGAAATGCAGTCCTATCCCAATACTATGCGATTTGATACATTACTGGAGAAATGTATTATGTCACTGGCTGTATGATGCACTTTCAGTGTTTTCAGCTTGTATTGATGCTTGCTGCTTGCTAATAAAGCCTTGTTAAGTTTTTATAGTGCAGACCTTCCTTTGAGGCTGCAACACTAACAGCAATTTTGTATTTTAACTGTTCTGGCCTTGCACCCTGTACTGCATTTGATAAGCCACCAGCCACTTACAAGGCTTCTCTGTGTTGGTGGTCCTAACTCTAAAACTGTCAGAGTCCCTACTTTGGTTCATATATCATGTATATTTAAATTTAGAGCTCACCCCTGGCAGAGGTCCCCAAGTCTCCAAAACAGCTACTCTGAAACAGCACTTCCTGTCAGCTGCTATCCCAGACACACTTTAAAACAAACACACAAAATGGAGGTTGCTCAAATCAATTTATAAGTTAATATAGAACACTACGCTAGCACTGTGCCCTTTGATGAATGTGTGGTTAACACACCAAAACAGCTGTCGGGGGATGGTTGTTGTTCTATGACCCTAGCTACACTTCTGCCACTGAGAGACCTGATTTTGGATGAGTATTCTTGTTGATTTAGTTATACATTTTTTTTTACTAATTATGCTGTTTATCGGTCTTCTTTGGAAAGTGGGGCTGTTTACTATCTGACAGAATATGAATTTATTGTGTCTCCTCATACTGTGACCCTTATTACATGTTTGTGGTTTTGGTGTGCAAACATCAGTATTTTTGGACTTTGGCCTACTTATACTGTATTTTTCTAGTTATTTCATTGGGGTTGCACCCATATGCAAAACATTTTTTCAGTATTAAGTAGATACGTTTTCTTTTCATACTGCTCTTCTTTGGGGGGCTGTTTACTATCTGACAGAATATGAATTTATTGTGTCTCCTCATACTGTGACCCTTATTACATGTTTGTGGTTTTGGTGTGCAAACATCAGTATTTTTGGACTTTGCTTTGGTTATACTGTATTTTTCTAGTTATTTCATTGGGGTTGCACCCATATGCAAAACATTTTTTCAGTATTAAGTAGATACGTTTTTTTGTCCGAGATCCGCTTTCCAAACCCTACCTTACCTTTTGCCAACGTAACCGCAGTGATCCGCACACGTACGTATGGGCAACACGTATTTACGCAGCTAAGCACGCCCATACTGTACATTTTAATACAAACCTCCGCCTACTTAACGTATTTCAGACGTATTTTGGACTCACGTAAAATTGGCACGCCCACACATAAGTATTTACGTGACACATACGTGAATGGCCCATACGTTCACAATTACGCTACGTTACTGAGCGTATTTTCTATGGTGCGCATGCGCAGTACTTACCAAAAGGCGATTTTACGTCTCCGCCACGCGTAAATTCGCACACAAGCGTTGTTCTGGATCTGGCCCAATGTACGTAAGATGAAGACTACGAAACTGTGAATCCTTAGTTACATACGACAGTAAGTACGCACGCGGATGTTCCCAGGTAGGGGACTTATGCAAATGACTTGCGTAGTACCCTGTCGTTCTTCAGTTAGGATCTGGGCCTTTGAGTCTAGTTGCTAAGTTTTTTTTCCCCAGTTTTAATAATGTAAACTGCGCATTGTGCACTTCTCGTGACTGAAAGAAAACCGATGTACATATAGAGACACGTACGGGCTACGGAAAGCCATGGATTTGTTATTGTGAAGTATAAATACTGCACCTGCTGGGGTTGCAAGCATTTCATATTGGTGGCCAGACGTTATATTGGTGTGCACTTTATTTTAATAATACGTCTGTTTTACTACCTTTATCAGGCGCTTTATGTGACTTGAGCTACATTCAGCGCAGAGACGCATCCAGGGGGGATGGGAGGGGGTTTCTGGTAGCCCAAAATTGAAAATGAAAATCTCAAAAATGGAAAACCAGTAAAAGGGGTGTGGCTTTGCGGGTGTCGGCAAAAGAGGCGTGGTCTTGCGGTGATGGCTTAAGAAGGGGCAAAGCTTCATGGGAAGGCAGGTGGGCCAACATTGAAGAGGGACCAAACTGGAGGGATCCCCCCACAGAGCCAGACACTCTCTATATATAAATACTATATGCTATACTATATATTATGGGTCTGGGATTGGGACATACTATACTATGAATAGGATATATTAGGGGTCTGGGAATTGCACATAGTATAATATAATGGGATATATTATGGGTCTGGGATTGGGATATACTATAATATAAAAAAGATATAACAGGGGTCTTGGAATGATTTACTATATACTGTATATACTGTGCCATTCCCAAAACCTAGGCTATACCCCATATATTATAGTTAATATACATAACAAGATGCCTCATATATCCCCACATGTACTTTATGCAGTGTGCCTTATCCAGGCCCCTAATATACCCCACATGTATCACACGCATTGTTAAACCCCCCTTCAAAATCCACCGTTGGCCGCTGCAGCAGGTATTGAGTTCCAGTCACATCAGCCCCGATCCACAGGTGACATATCTCACCATGATGCAATCGCACCCCATTTATCTGGTACGTGGTCAATGTACAGTAAGGGTGCCCCGATCCGTTCCAGGAAGCTGACAGTCCATTGCCTTTTTCTGACTTGTGCTAAAGAACTTCACTCTCTAAACTCAATACTGCAGTTATCGCTGCTGGTGCAATATGCTGTTGACAAACATGTAATATACACAGTTCCCAAAAATGTGTTTATTTTCATCATTTTATTTAAAGAAATCATTGATTTCTCTTATTTTAATGTGATTACATTGCTATTGCAGTCATCTCACAATATAGCATTTATATACAGCAGTGCTCCTCAACCTTTTCTCGGCACACCTAAGCCCTGCCCAGAATTCTGCGGCACACCTAAGCCCTCCCCAGAATTCTGCGGCACACCAAAAGGAAATTATACAAAAAAACTGGAATTACAAAGTACATACACAGATATTACATTATTATTATTTTTTTTTTAAATCAATTTATTGTTTTTTTCAATTACATCTTCCAGAACGGAAAAGTCAAGGTAAGATAGCAGACATCTATACAGTTATATAGTGTACATTAGCAATGTGTAAGAAAAACAGTAACATGTCTTTTGAAAATCATCATCATGCCTGGTAACAAGAGAATTTCTACCTGACTTTGTAGATAAGCTGAGTACATTTCACCAGTGCAGATGAACAAATAAAAACTTAACATTGTAAAAGAAGAAGAAAACAAAGAAAAAAGAAAAAGAAATCTTGTCATGACAAGCCGTAACTTTGCTCTACCTCAAATTGTTGGTGCAGTCAAATTTCTCATCAGAGACCATTTAGTGGTTTCAAAAAGTTTCATGATGTGCGTCTGCTGTTCACTACTCAGCTGGGAAATATAAAGTCACTATTTCTTATAGAATTTGGATGCCCCCACCTCTATATCCGGGAGAGTCGCTCTTCTATCTAAGTAAACCGTTTCTAACAACTTTTCCTTCACCGTCCCCAAAAATGGCGGAGAAGGTTTTGTCCAATTTTGTAGTATGACCTGTTTTGCTATTGTTACAATGATTGTCAGTAATGGTACAGCCTCTTTGACCTCCGGATAATCTAACCATTCGTTCTAGTTTGTTTTGTTTCACATTTCTTAAATTAGATAAATAAAATAATTTTAAATACATTTTTTAGATTTTTCTTTTATGGCACATAGCGTGAAGGAAGCATTTCTAGTGTTTTTTCTGGTGACGCCACAGTTATTATGCCATAGAGAGGTCCAGCATAATACTTTATGCACAACTGAAAACAAGTCGCCTCAGATTCATTACATTTTGCTTCTGAGTTTTATCAGGTTTTGAAAACTTGGGAATAAAAAGCATTCAGCGTAACACTGTATATCCCCATTACTTACAATGAAATAGCAAAAGGTTCTTGTAAGCAAGCGTGCTTTATCTGTTATAAAGTAAATAAGGATTCACTCTTATCTGGTGTGAAAAATGAGTTACTGCAATTGTATCCCATTTTTCTGTCTTGTAAAACAGATTAATTAATTTTCTTGGTGGATCCAGAGAAGCAACAACATGTTCATTTTGCTGTTGCTACTGCATTATGATATTTCATTTCTCCAATAAATTGTATCTCAGCACAGCTCGTCTATTAGAGGTATAGTGCCTCCAACAATTTGTTCTAACAGCATTTCCAAGATCTCCTAGTGATTATATGCTTGTAATAATAGATTGCGCCAGTCTTTTTCTGGTCTTATGCCTTCTTCATCTTGAAATAACAAAACTATTCAATGGCTATCTAGCATATATGTTACAATTCATTTCTTTTATTACATTTATTATACTTATATTTGCAATAGAACTATTAATACATGTCATTGCGTTATCATCAAATACAATGTTTAACAGCTAACAACATTTTGCATAAATGTGCAATAGCTATGAATACATACATAAATTCACTGCATAATATCTCATTGGTCATAGGAAATGCTAACTTTTATGAATGAATGTTGCAAATCAATTAGCTTGAGTCAGAAAAAGGTGAAGAGATGTTTCTGAAACCTGATCGTTGCTGTACATGTCATATATCATATCCTATCTAATATACTTTGTAGTGATGTCACATGGTTTGTACTCCGGCTAGGAGTCAACAATTTGTCTATATTACAAACAGCAATTACACGTAGTTCTAAGCTGTATAGTTTATCTCTGCATTAGTATGCACAACATGATCCAACATTTCTCACTCAGTATTATATTGTAACCATTTCCTTTAAATCTTCATCTGTGTTGTAGTTCTGGAAGAATGATGTGAAATTAGCTGGCTGGTGACCAGATAGGTCAAAGCTTTATAGCTATTGTGTTTGAACCGCATTCACACTTAGTCATATATTCCGTACCGTAGCCTCTGCCGTGTAGGCTATCGTACGGAATTTGTGATACATAACCCCGCATGTAGGAGAGCAGGGATCTTCCCACTGATCTCCTATGTGCGGATCCTGCCTTAAGTATTCTTCTGTGCGAAATACTGAATTGTACGCAATGGATTAGCCAATCTCTTACTTTAGAAATGCTTATGCCCCCCCCATGTGTATCTCCTATGCATGGAGGGTGGACACGGCTGGAGGTCCATTTTCCAGCAGACTTAAGGAAACCTCCTACTTTGGAGATAGATAGATAGATAGATAGATAGATAGATAGATAGATAGATAGATAGATAGATTGATAGATTGATAGATATGAGATAGATATGAGATAGATAGATAGATAGATAGATAGATAGATAGATAGATAGATAGATAGATATGAGATAGAGAGATATGAGATAGATAGATAGATAGATAGATAGATAGATAGATAGATAGATAGATAGATATGAGATAGAGAGATATGAGATAGATAGATAGATAGATAGATAGATAGATAGATAGATAGATAGATAGATATGAGATAGAGAGATATGAGATAGATAGATAGATAGATAGATAGATAGATAGATAGATAGATAGATAGATATGAGATAGAGAGATATGAGATAGATAGATAGATAGATAGATAGATAGATAGATAGATAGATAGATAGATATGAGATAGAGAGATATGAGATAGATAGATAGATAGATAGATAGATAGATAGATAGATAGATAGATAGATATGAGATAGAGAGATATGAGATAGATAGATAGATAGATAGATAGATAGATAGATAGATAGATAGATAGATATGAGATAGAGAGATATGAGATAGATAGATAGATAGATAGATAGATAGATAGATAGATAGATAGATAGATATGAGATAGAGAGATATGAGATAGATAGATAGATAGATAGATAGATAGATAGATAGATAGATAGATAGAACAATCTGTGTATTTAAACCCTTTTAAAGGAGGTTGGACCATCTACATAGACATCTATATAATTGACATTAATCATAACTATGTTCAGTAGCAAAGCAATAGAGACTGGTTTCTATATTCTGATCCTTATTTTGGTAACACCTCAGCTTTTGCTTGTCTTGGAACTAGTAAATAGTCCCTAAAATCTTCAAGTATTCAGGCTGCAAAATGAAACGAAACAAATTCAATTAAAAGAATTCATGTCATTTTGATCAAATGAGAATAAAACACACTTGGGGCATACCTTACTGGCACATCATGCTTTGTAATGAGCAGGTTAGAGAGACTCCAGGATCCCCACCCATACAGATATTCATATGTGCCGACATATAGTCATCTATTGTTTGGTTTGAGCACCTAAACTCTGTCCCTTGTTTGTACTTACATCAATTACAAACAATTACCCCAAAAGAGAGGGCAATACTATCTTAGAAGTCCATTACAGAGGCCAAAGTGCCCTTTTCTCTGATTTTTCAGGGCCCATGAACCAGCATTGATCTGTTACTCACCCACAAGTTATGCATTTATTTCTATACTAACATAGAAACATAGAAAGTGATGACAGATAAGAGCCACATGGCCCATCCAGTCTGCCCTGTTGTTTATTAAAAACTATACTGACCCTAGACCCTATTTAACCTCAGTTTAGTTTGAGATTTAGGATTTCCTTATATTTATCCCAAGCATGTTTACACTGTTCTACTGTGTTAGCCTCAACCACCTAAGATGGGAGGTTATTCCACTTATCAATCACCCTTTCAGTGAAGTAATTTTTCCGCACATGTCTTCTTAATCTACCACCCTTCAGTTTAAATGCATGACCCTGTGTTCTATTACACCTCTTCCTCTGTATCTAACCACCCTCCAGTTTATATTCATACCCTCATGTTCTATTACACCTCTTCCTCTACCACCCTCCAGTTTATATTCATGCCTTGTGTTCTGTTACAAAACACACACAGGGCAGAAAGAACCGTTATATAGGGTGCACATAATCTTCTGGGAAAAAACAACCACCACTGCACAGCAAAATATGAGGCAGCTACAATTGTTGCAATTTCAACACATACTCTGTTTATTAAATACAAAAAGACAAATTGTTGCATAAAAAAGATTATGTAGCTACATTAAAAAGCACACTGGGAGCATGAGTTCCACAATATCACAAAAAAATCAGACACCACATGTATTATCACCATTCCAGTATAATATAAGGGATAAGCAAATAAAGAATTAAATAGAAGTCAAAGCTCAATATTGCACATGTCAGTCAAAAGCTTACCCTACTCTGGAACACAAAGAAAATGGAAAAAGAAAGACGAAAAAGCCACCTCACGGTGGTGCTTCACCCAAACCTCAGGAAAGATACCAAAAATACAGCACTCAGTACTTATGGGTAGAGAAATATTAAGAGTATCGAGTGCAGTTCACCAACATCTTTGTTAATTTTGAGGACACTACAATGATTTTGGGCAATACAGGGACAATGATATTGGGTACTTTTTTTATATTTATATTTGAGGATCACATGTGGCCATTTTTAATCTTTTTAGCATTTTTAGTATTTTATAATATTTATTTACGTAGGGTGGGGCGGTGGGGCAGGCGATGGAAGGGGTTAACTTTTACTAAAACTTTTTTTTCCCTCCCCCTTCCAGTTCCGATGAGCTGCGCCTACACTTACACCATCCCCGAGATGGTGTAAGCGTAAGGCCTGTTAAGCAGCCACCAGACTGCCACGCACGCAGTATTTAAGTGAGAAACTCCCCTTTTCTCACTTAAATATCGGTCTTGGACCTATATTTCTTTATTTTGTTTGGGGGCACGTTTAATCATTGTATTATGTTGGCACAGTATTTATTTATTTTTTTATTTAGGAAGGGCACAGGGATGTGGAACATATTTTCTCTCTATTTTTTGGGAGGAGGGCAGCACATGTGGACCTTTTTAATGTATTTTTTATGCGGGCAAAGTATTTTTTTGTTTTAAGGAATGGGCATGGCACGCTATTTGTTGCAGTGTGCCCTGGATAGCAGGGCATGCTGCTGATAGTAGTTCTACTAGCGCAAGCATGCCTCGTCGGCCTGTACTTTTATTTATTTTTTAAACATAGATTGCGGCGGCGGGGCAGCCAGGGGAAGGGGTTTATTTTTTACTATGTTAAAAAAAACAACTTGCGATCGGAGCTATTAAGGCTCCGACTGTTTTTTTTACAGTGCGGATGCGCCTTGCACATCCGCATACTACTCTGAAGTAGCACCCTACGTGCTATTAAGAGTGGGCTATAGGATGCATGAAAGCGCATCCTTGAATAGCCCCGTAGTTAAATTAGCCTGTGTGATTCCGTATCGCACATGCACGTAACTCTGAATCCCGTCCTAGAAGCCTTCCTGAATCTACTAGGTGGAAACAGGTAGAAATATTGTCAATTACCTGACAATATAATGTATAGTTTTCTTAAGCAGCTTTTCTGTCTGCTCAAGTCAGCTGTGTCATGGAGTCTCTGTGAACTGTAGAAGCATAATGAGCCTCACGCAGGGTTTTTAAAAGGGATCCATTTGAGGCTCTGAAAATTCCATTTTTGAAATACACACAGCCGACAGCTGTTCTGATGCAGGACCCGAATGTTCCCAACGCAAGGCCTGACACTGACAGCTTAGTGGACTTAGGATGTGGGGAGGTCTTGGGGTTAGGCTGTGGAGTGGGTATGGATGGGAGAAGGGGAGACTTAAATCCCTTTCACCTCACCACCAAATACCCAGGTTTTTGGCCAAAAACCCGGGTCTTTGCAAAATTCTGGGTATTTGGTGGTGATGTGAAATGTCTGTTGCTATGGCAACAGTAACCATGGGCCTGATCCAGACCTACGCCGATGCACTGTGCTTACACCACCCTCCCACCCTCATTAAACTAGCTCCCCCCGCCCACCTACACTCACCTGAACATAGGGACGCTGGGGGACGTCCCCTCCAGCGTCCCTACGGCGCTGCTACGGATGCCCGATCCACGATCGGGCATTGCCGTAGCGATGCCGGGCAGCTTCTGTCCGGTGCATGCGCAGATCGGCTTTTCAGATCGTAGGTCTGGATCAGGCCCATCCTCTCCAGCACAGTTTAATTTTTGGAATACAGTCCAGCACAATCTCTCCTTGTGTCCTTTCCAGTGAAGTCGCCCTTCGCATCTGGTCTAGTGCAGTCTCTCCTTATATCCAGTTGAGTGCAGTCTAGAACAGTTTTTATATGTATAGTGTGTGTGTGGAATGGTTTTTATATGTATAGCATGTGTGTGTGTGTGTGAATGTGTTTTTATATGAAATGTGTGTGTGTGTGTGTGTGTAGAATGGTTTCTATATGTATAGCGAGTGTGTGTTTGGAACAGTTTTTATATATGTAGAATGGTTTTATATGTATGATGTGTTTGTGTAAAATGGTTTTATATGTATAATGTGTATATAAAACAGTATTTATATGTATAGTGTGTTTGTGTAGAATGGTTTTTATATGTATAGTGTGTATGACTGTTGAACGGTTTTTATATATATTAGGGTAGATCCAGAACTACGTTTGCCGTACGTTTACTCGTGTACAGCTTACATTCTATACACTCCCCTAGGTACGTGCACGCGCCCTTACAAGTGCAGGGTCCTTCCAGGAGCTGTGGACGGCGCCGGAGCACAGTGTGTAATCCCCAGCGGTTCTGATCTGGCAGAGGTAGCAGGGACAGTTTGGGGGAACAAGAGGCAGGGAGCGATAGCATGCTCCATGACAGAGAAAGCTCCCGTGGGGCAGGTGCTGTCTCTCAGAATGCACCCCCGCCGGGATTAAATAACAGTGAGCCAGACATGGGGGATGCACCTATTTCTATGTCTGGCAGCATATCTGGTTCTGAAAGGGGGAGGCCTGGCAGCAATCCCCTCCCCCATAAAGTGCACATCACATGAATGTCAGGGGTACTGTTAACTGGCCCACTAATCCACAACACCCCTCTTTTGGGACCCCCCAGGCTAGCCACAATTTAACAAATGCCTCCCCCCATGCATTATGGAAGTGCAGGGCAATGGCCATATTTGGCAGGGGCTAAAGCCTACCCAATGCCCTCTTATCCTTGAACATGCCCCCCTCCCTTGCAGGCTTGCTGTAGCCAGGGTCACCCTTGTCATAGCCAGGTCCACTCACCGTCCAGCTCATCCTCCACTTGGCAAGGCAGGCATTCAAGATCCCCGCATGACAGTTCTACACAAGTTCGCCAGGTTGCGCTTTCTGATCAGGGACATATTAATGAGACTCTTTCTGTTCCAGAATCTCAGTCAAGGGACAATGGCAACAGTGGTGCCTGTGTGGATGCGACCCAGGACGACAACCCACCTTCACAGGCATCAGCGGGCGGCAATGGCCGGAATCAGTGGCTGAGGCCAGCAGGAGACAGAACAAGATGGTCCCGGTAAGTCCCATGCAAATGTTAGTGAGGATTCAGATGATACAATGTCGGTGTCCTCTAGTTCCATTGACACATCACGCTCATCTAACACATCTAGTCGCAACCCACATAACTTAGGGAAGGCAATTGATAAGCGTCTTAAGAAAAGGGCTCAGAAGAAGGCTAGTAAAGCTAGGCACACAACAACGGTACACACTTCCCCCCTGCATGGTAAACTGCGAGTATACTGAGGTGACTAGAGGTTTGCTACCACATATCAAGATCCACAAAGGAAAATTTGTTGATATATTTGCAATTACCATTGATACCAAGAAGGCCCTTAGCACCGCAAAGAAAAAAGGTGGGGTGGGGGAGGAGAGCTACAGGAGCTTCGATGAGTGGGTAGCGTGTTGTTGTACCTTTATGGACAACTATTTAGAAACCCATCCAAACGCACACCAAGTCATCCTGCGCCATATCCTGGTTAATGACATCCACACATGTACCAAAGGTCCCGCATGGTGGAAGTACGACGAACAGTTTCGTCTGAAGTATAATGGATTGCCCAGCATTAATTTTCTGATTAAGGACGTTGAGCTTTGGTTGGGGGTGACTCATGCGTCCACAGAAACGGGTTCAGATGCATCTGCAGCCAAACGCTTTCCGGCCAAGGGGCGCCCTGGCACCCCTACGGCTCCTAGAGGCAAATGCTTCAATTTTAACAACAGCGGATGTAACAAAGGTAGCTGTTTTAGCTTCAGGCATGCCTGTCTGCAGTGCAATGGCAACCATCCCGCTAGATCTTGTTCCAAGCCATCCACTTCAGGCACGACCGTGTGACAGCCTCCCGCCTCAGGTGTTAGAACGGGACCCGTCACCATTTAACCTGGCTCACCTTGCTAGTTGGCTTGCCCGCTATCCACTTAGGAATAAAGCGGAGTTTTTGTTGTCTGGTTTTAGTTCTGGTTTTAAGCTTCCCATTCGGGGTTATGTTTCCTTATCTATGCCATGCAATTTGCGGTCCTCAGTCGCCTCCCCGGCCATCTTGAAGGAAGAGATTGGGAAGGAGCTGCTTTTGGGTAGGACGTGTGGCCTATTTGATACCCCGTCCATTCCAGATTTGATAATATCGCCAGTCGGAGTTGTCACCAAAAAAGCCCCTGGGAAATTCCATCAGATTCAACATCTTTCTTTTCCTTCTGCAGAGTCTGTTAATGACGCAATTCCAGAAGCAGCCTCTAGAGTCGTTTACCAATCATTCGAAGAGGCCCTACAATTAGTGCGAAATTTTGCTTGCTGTGCGCTTATGGGAAAAATAGATGTAGAATCTGTCTTCCGGCTTTTGCCCTTGCATTCGGAGTCTTTCCGTTTCATGGACTTTACGCTGGGAGGTAAGTTTTATGTAGATAAGTATCTGTCAACTAGGTATTCGGTCTCATGAGCCATTTTTGTAACTTTCAGCAGTTTCCTACATTGGTGCATTGAGGCAGGAACAGGATGCTCTGGTATTGCGCATTATTTAGATGATTTTTTTCGGTTATTGCCCCCCC
>WWET01002037.1:46491-62703 GCA_011038615.1 Limnodynastes dumerilii
TTATTTTTCTAATACCTCCTCCACGGATTACAAGCTTACAAGATGGGATCGTTATCAAGATGGTAAGTAACTATTTTTAATTATTATTTTTATGCTATTTTTTTAGTAATGTATTTTTTACATTTTACAATTAGCGGTACTTTTTTTATAACATTATTTGGGGGTATTAAATGTAATTTATTCTTTTTAGGGGGGCATGAAATGTTTAGTATTTTGTTAGGGTAGGGGCCGGCCCTATATTTTATTTAAGTGCTAGTAGGGGTATGTATTTGTGTGTTGTTGTAACGGATGACAGGGCATGCTAGCACTTGTGGTTCTCCAAGCGCTAGCATGCCCTGTCATCCTTGGGCATGCTGATGATTGTAGAACTACAAGCATCAGCATGCCCTATACGTGCAATTTTTTTTTTACAGGTTTCCGACGCTAGAAAGAGATTTGTTTACTGTTGCCATAGCAACAGTGGACAAATCTAGCCAATCGGGAGGCAAAATGAAAGACCCGGGTTGAAAACAACCCTGGCGCTTTCACATTGCCACCCTTCCCGGGTTGAACACGGGAAAAACCCTTCTTTTTTCCCGTGTTCAAGTCCCGGGTCTCTTGACCCGGGTCTCCCGCATGTGGTGGTTTCACATCACCACCAAAAACCCGGGTTTTTGCAAAATGCCGGGTTTTTGCTGAAAAACCCGGGTTTTTGGTGGTAATGTGAAAGGGGTATAACTGAGCATTGTGATTATTATCATATTTAATATCAATTAATAAGTTCATGTCTCTGTGTTCTTACAGATTCACGTGTCAGACCAGCTCGGTTATTAAACGCTACTGAGGGTTACAGAAGAGGTCATTCTGGGTTGATGATAATTCTGGTAAAGCATAACTGTGTTTGATTTGGGTAAAGGAGAACCGAAGGCCTCCTGTGAATAGCCTTAGTGGTGGCAGTTCATTGATAATAAGTCATATTTGGGGTGGGAGAAGGGACATTAGTCATTGGAGAACAGACCAGGTGGCTGTTGTGATTAACTCCTTGAGCCCCAGATAAGTCACGAAAGCCTCAGGTGAGGTCAGGGTCGTATATATATATATATATATATATGTGTGTGTGTGTGTTTTATGGATT
Source organism: Limnodynastes dumerilii (assembly GCA_011038615.1). Classification (NCBI taxonomy): domain Eukaryota; kingdom Metazoa; phylum Chordata; class Amphibia; order Anura; family Limnodynastidae; genus Limnodynastes; species Limnodynastes dumerilii. The sequence goes on from WWET01002037.1 coordinate 47,606, forward strand.
GGGTTGGGTTTCATAGTTGGCAACACTGCTCATGAGGTATGAAAGGAACAGGAAGAGAAGTCACTGGACAGGTGAGTGACTTATTATGGAGTTAATTAACATTTTTCGGAGTTAGGGGGATTAGTTTTGTGTGAACTCGGGAGGGGCATATTTAGCCTAATATAGTATAAATAGGGAAGTGAAGGTAAATTAGAGTTCACCGCAAGGAGTGAGTTCATATAGATGTAGATTTGACAAGAGTAGAGCTGTTTCCCAAAGCAACCAATCCCATACTAACTATCATTTACCCAGTATATTCCAGAAATTGATAACTAGAATCTAATTGGTTGCTAGGGACCTTTTTTTCACTTTTGCTAAAAAGTATATTTTTTATATTAATTACACAATATTTAATGCCATCTGCATTGTATGTAGGTCACTGATGGGCTCTCTGAAGAGTATATAGATCAGTGGTTGGCTCTCTGTATTGTATATAAGCCACTGGTATTTTCTTTATATTGCATAATAGTCACTGGTGGGATCTCTGTATTGTATACATGTAACTTGTGGGATATCTGTATAGTATAATGGTGAGTAGTTGACTCTCTGTATTGTATTTAAGCCATGTTATTCTCTTTATATTGTATATAGGTCACTGGTAGGATCTCTGTATTGTATTTCTGTCACTGGTAGGCCTCTGTGTTGTGTATATATTTTATTGCTGGGCTCTCTGTATTGTATAAATGTCACTGGTGGGCTCTCTGTATTGTGTATATGTATATCCATTGCTGCAGACACTATTGAGGAGGGCCCCCAAAAACATGAGTGTACCAGGCCTCAAGATTTCTGTTGCCAGACCTGCCTGTGGGAGTAGGCCAATGACAACAAGAACACAATGGCATCAGGAAATGGACAGCAAGATTTTCAGTTTATCCTGATGTAATGTAAACTTGTCAATGCACTTGTATGGCTGTGCTTGAGCTTGCAAATCCTTAGAATCAATTTCTTTTAAAAACATGTATTTCAGAAACTTATTACACTCTTTAGAGATATATTATATACCTTCAGCAGCATAAGAAGAAAAATTACAGGTGAGAAAACAGAACATTTTTCTATCAGCTTAGAATGATGCTGTGAGCTAGTCACAGGGGAACAGTAAAAATTACACTCCAACAGCAACAGGGCAGAAGCCCAGTAAGCCACAGCAGTACAAGTGGCACAGCCAGGCAGCACGCTAATAAATCAAGATAATTCTCTGCCTGCCTTGAACTTAGACCTGACTACAATTCACTGCTACAGCAGGAAAAAAAAGGTCTGCTTATGGAATTCAGCTACAGTGAGGAGGGGGCATGATTAGTCACTGGCCAGATTGAGCCTCGATTGCATCTAAATGGTCCACTTTCTGAACCATTTATCTTCTTCTCAGACCATTTTCATTACACCTAAAACTGATGCTGAGCCACCAGCTGTAAGATGCGGGCTGGAGAAAATTAATAACCTCTTTTTTCTCCCTTTTCCTAGTCCGCGGGACTCCTGCATATGCGAGCGGGAGCATTTATCCCTGTTTTGTTACTATTTGCATCCCAACGTCCCTGGCAGTCTTTCAATTTTCTCAAGTCTCTTAGCCTTTGCCCCCTGTTTCTTTTTTGCTACACAAACAATCCATCCTGTGCATTTAAAATTCTCACAGCGCCCTGACATCAGAATACAGCCGGAGAGCAGGGAGCCGTTTACATTGCGAGAAAAAAAAGGCTTTATTAATTCCTCTGTCCTGGTTTTCATATAAAATATAGGGATCTTGAGATTACTGCTGGGTCCCTTAAAGACCGTTCAGAGCACTGCAATTTTAAAAAGGAGACCTTTATTAATACATTCTTAAGCATTTGACTGCAGGGAGGGCAGGCGAGGTCTGGCTGTGATAGAAGATAGCCTCTTAGTGGAGCCGAGTCACATGACTGATAATTGATGAAGAGCGTATTGAGCCACTGGTAGCTGCTGAGATATATGCTGATATGATTAAAATAACACACAATGAAATTACAAAGTATTAATGAAGCCTAGCCACTGTCAGGAATTAATCAGAATTAGCAGGACAATTTTTCTGCACAGACATAGTTTTGATAGGGCTGATTAAGGATTTGGCTATCCAGGAAAGCTGATTATCACAATAATTAGGAAGCAATAAGCACCAAACTGTGCTGATTTTGGCAGATTCCTGAGTTGTGCCACATATTTGGCTCAATAATTATGATTGTTCCTTGGCCTTGGGCTAGTATTTTTAAGCGCACACTGAGATCCTTAATAATGCTTATAAAGAAAACAGACAAACAGTAATAACGAATAGCAATATACAGGACACACACACATACACAGCATCCAATACTTTTATTTTTTATAGCTTTTGCTCCCCCTCAAATAGTCTGTATTATCAAATACTCAAGTTTCAAAAGAAGTCATATAGGGGTGAGGATTATCTTCAAAGTTAATTACATGACCTAGTGGGAAGTCGGTCTTGTTGCAACACATTCAATACATGTCACATCAGGTAGGCAAATCAAGAACAGTAACAGTTATTTAAATTGCCATAAGCTTCATGTTTTACTTGCTTTATTGTTATGTATATTTGAAATTATAAAGAGTTTTTTTTATTTTTTTTTATTTATATAGCATTGTTCATCACTCAGAATGACACAGAATAGTTGTGTAATCAAAATATTCTTGAACCCCATTTACAGAAGAAATTAGGGCCCAGGTACTGCATGTAAATAGATATGTATGAAAAAACATAAGAGGGATTTGATAGTGCTTGTCTGCATACAGGCATCTGGGCATTCCTTATAAACTGCCTAGACCGAGACATTTCTCCCACCATCAACCCATGAAATAACGACACAGACAACAATGTGGAATTTAAAATAGGGGGCACAGATTTATTGAATTGGAATTGGTATTGACTATATAATTTGTTAGCAACCAGGTGGCAAACTAGCAGGTGAGGAGCAGCAGTTGTTATGATCGCGATACAAGAACAGGCATCCCCTGTTCAAAGCGCACCCTAGGTAGATGGGTCAGAACCGGGTACTAACCCCCTTCAAAGTGCACGCCTCAAGGCGGCAGCAGGGACCCAACCGCCTGGCCTGGCCCCCTGTGAATCATTGAGGAGTGTACCTACCCACTACCAAAACTCCTTCCACTGCGCTATACATCCATGCTGCTCCCCACCGCTACGGCCCATCCATGCCCCGTCTGTGGAACAAAAGACATGTTAACTTAAACAGATAACTATAAACTAAGGGAGGGAGGGAGGGAAAAAACAGTAGCACCAAAGAGACTCATCTCAATGGCTGCCAGCCTATATAGACCCCACTATCTCCCACCCCTTATCCCACCCACACTTAATTCTATTGGCTACCCCCATTAACCCCCAGACATGGCTCAATGCTGGACAGAAATGTGCGGACAGGCGTTTATATTTCTTCTGTGCTTAATCAGCACTCAGATTTCTTTACATCTCTCATATGGAATGACTTCCAATAGCCATATGGAAAAAACACAAGAGGTACTAAAGTCTGGCTATATAAACAGATCTATACACAAAAGGGAACTGCCCCTTGTAAACCTAACCCAGCCCCTCTGTCAGAAGTGTCATTCCTCTTAAGTGTGCATAGGTCTGGCTATATTCAGTTAGAGTCCACCAATGGGAGCAAGAGGAGCATATAGAGGGCTATAATGGGAGATGGATTGCTTACACCTTCATATTGGGCATGCAGAGTTCTATTATGAAGGATACATTTTGCACATTTTTAACTTTATTGTGGGGCATATAGGGAGAAAAACAAGAAAGAATGGTAGATGCACCATAACCTTCCAGTGCATCCCCCTGCAACTGTCTACATTACAACAGATCCAGTGTTCCATAATGGAATACTTTCCATCGCAGGGTGGGAGGCGTACATGAGGTACACATATTGGTAGATTGTACAGCTATACAGAAATTTTAAGATAGTCTCCTTCTGTTGCAAGTTCTTTGTGTCCAATTGATGTGACCTTCCTTTGCACACACAGGACTTAGGATCTGATGGTGGACCAGTATTGGAACTCTACAGACGCTAGCATGTTCGTGTTAAGGAGAGATGGGGTAGGGGAACACAGAGTAGAAACGCAGTGTGGCAGCAGGGTAGGTATGCAGAGATGGAGGAGTGGATGTGGCAGCCATGACACAGGGATAGAGGGTCCTCCTCGTCAGAGCTTACAGTTTAACAAAAGGTGAGGTCTTACAAAAACCTAAACCTAACCGGACCGCATGTACGCAATCTACATAAGGAAGCGCTACGTAGATAGCGTAAAATAGTTAATACGCATGCATAGTAGCTAAAATCGTGAAATTAGGCACGTATGTTAAAAATTACCGGGTTGTGAATCCGGCCCAAAATGTGACAAAATTAATCAGAACTGAGAATGGGACCCAGCATATGGAACACACAAAACAGATATAGCTGAGATTAGATTCCCCATTTGTAGCACTTGTTCTCTATTGCTCTGATTTGATAATGGGTGTTTTAACACTAAAACGCTCATTATCACCTGAAAATAAACACTTTAAAAGTTACTAAAGTGCATTCGCCATGGAAATCTGCTATTTCCATGGCGATGCACAAACACTTCATAAGGCTTCGGCGGCCCCGCGAACACAGGCGAGCCTGGAGCAGCTTCCCTTCGGGGGAAATTTTTTTTTTTGTAAATATAGCCCTCAGTGTCAAATGCAATTTATTTTACAGATTAAATTAAAATGAAAAACTTTTTAGCACACTGTTTTGCTCTATGTTAAGCCCTACCCATACAACAGTTTCTTGAACATTAACAACAGCACTGCAAAGAAAATGTCTTCTCTAATCACAAAGAATTTGTTTTATACACTACTTTATGTACAAGATTACTATAAGCATGTGCCTTTAATCAAGACCTAATCAAAGAATCCTATCCATGGACTATGCACATGATGAATTTAATACTCTCACATTTAATTTTAGAAATTCCAAATTAATGTAAAATACAGCACATTATTATGAAACATCCCCAATATAATTTTGTGTCTAATGAAAATTATTGGATTTCTACTATCATGATGGATTCATTTGAATAGGATTGTTGTTGTTTATTTGTAGCCAGCTGAGAAAGAACAACTGTAATTCTTCAAAGAAACCACTGTGATTGCTTTTGAGAATGAATGTAATCACTGTCATGTCACAATTTGTCGTTTTGTTTGTCATTTAGCATAAAACACTTTTCTATCCCAATTGTTTATGGGTTTTTTTTTAGGCATAGTCATTATTACTGTGTATAGTGGTCTGTAGAATGTTCCATCAGAGTACCACTAACGAGGTAAATGGGTTAGAGTCAAAACCAGACCCCAGAGAGGAGACAAACCAACCAACAAACAGGAGTTGTAGAATGCTAACAGTCAGACACAGTCGGGTTCAGTATATAAATAAGTAGCAACAAAACCAAGGAGTAAGGCAGAGGTGAAGTTGAGTACAAGCTGGAGTTAGTACACAGGTAAGAATTTAGCAGGCAGCATGCAAAGCAACTAAATTACTGGTAAAGGCACAATAATCTGGCTCATTAGTGTCAATAGGTTTGGTGTCATCCAGTGCAGTAACTCATTGTGTCACCTCCATGCAGGGGCATTTTCAGTGAGGGGGCCCTTGTGCAGGATTTGTACATGCCCCCCCATCCCCTAAGGGCCGGCTGGCTCATATGCATACTTATTATATATATAGATTTTGGTGTAGAGTGTGTGCCACGCTTTAATTGACTTACTTTGTATTTGCTTGAATTCCGGTCCCTTCTTCTTTTCCTTCTTGATCCTCTGCCAGCATTACTAGATGGGGAGGGAACTGTGGTAGTGATGGTGTGTGCTCCAACACAGACACAGTCCCTGGCTGGCCCATTACTGTTAATAATGTGATGAGCCAGACAGGCACTGTGTGTGTACCATAGTTGCACTCCCCAGTCAATGGCTTTTCATTTTTACAAGCAGTATAGCAGCAGGGTGCACAATGTGGCTGCACTGCTTAGTCAGCATTCACTTTCACTTTAATTCACCAAAGGGGGTGACGGAGTGACAGCTCTGATCTGCCCAGGCATTGCATCTATAGGAAGTCTGAAGTGGACCTAGAACAAGCTGGAGAATCCGGAAAAGGTTAAATTGGACAGGATCACAAAGTAAAGGGCCGGAGTTATCCAGCAGTCAGAAGAGCTTTGTCATCAGTCTTCAGGGGCAAGTGTTCTGGGTTTAATCCCTGGGGCGGGAAGGACCATTACCGTATCAGGGCTTCAGGGCTGTGTGTGATTAGTGTGCATAAGGAAGACTGAGGCTCCTCAACTGCTATGATTACAGTCTATACAAAGCCAGAGCAGCCGGATTCCTGAAACTTACATGCACAAATCAGAGTGCTGATGCTGAATGACTGCATGCCGCTGGTTGGTGGAACAAAAAAGAGAACACCAATAGCTATAGAACACAGAAAAGATCTCCTTCTAAAAAAAAATTGGGAAAGTGTGTGTGTGTGTATGTGTGTGTCATACCCTCCAACATTTTTTACTTAGAAATCGTTACACCTGGGGGGGCGTATCCATGAAGGGGGTGTGGCTTGTCCACTGTCTCTCCTGCCTCCTAATTATAAAAAAAAAATTAAGAAAAGAAAAAAAAATCTTTATTGTAGAGAATACTCACCTGCCACGTGCTCTTGCAGACTCCTCACACTGAAGCTGACGTCACCCCGTCAGCGTCAGTGCACAGACAGACCCGACCGCAGAGGATCCTAGCGCCTGACATTTTCTTCCTGTTTAGACCGCAGCGCAGCAGCGCCAGGGTAAGTATGGGGAGTTTTTTGGCTGACCACTGACTGTACCATTATCGGTACAAGTCGGTACAGCCTCTTCTGCAATGATCTCCACTGGCTGCAACACTGGAGACCTTCTCTGCTCCTCTGAGATGCACTGAAGGGGTCTATTAAGATAAGATTTTTTTTTATGTCTATATGTTTTATTAATTAATTGGTTACAGGGGGGGGTCACCGAAACTATATCTCCCCCCTTAACCTAAAAACGTTACAACATCCCCATGTCAACTAAAATTGTTTAATTCCAATGGACCAGATTCAGATCTCTGTGTGACTTACATATGCACAGAGATTTGTAAGTAGGCTCAGAAAAAGGGAGTGAACGCCCCTGGTCCTGCCCTCTTTCGGACCCCTATCTTAACTTCTCTGCAGTGATCTCCTTGCGGAACTACTGCTCCCCTTTCTTGGCACTTATATTGCATGCCTAACCCCGCTTGTATGGCAGATCTTCAGTGCCGTACAAAAGAACGTACACCATGTAACTTCTGGAAAGCGCGTGTGCCAATGTTACGTGTCAAGGGGACTTACGCAAGAGACTTGCAAAAGTCCCCGTCTGAGTCCCTTTTGTGCGTCAGGGCCAATGTTTTTGTGTAAAATGAAAGAACTGTAAAACATAGAAAACATGATACAATATATGAGGCTTTGTCCAGTTTTAAAATTGTTCAAGCTTGTTTTATAGTTCTGTCTCAGATACCTGCTGCTGAAAACTGAGATTATTCTCCTTAGAGAGACTGTAATTCAGCTTATCAGGTTAAAGTTAGTTATCCTCTCCAGTATTTTAGCACCCTTTCCGGTAAAGATTTGATAGATAGACTTCAACGCCTGTAAAGAAAAGTGATACGCACAACACTTGTACGGGATATATTAATAGAAGAAATAGAAGAAGAAAATATAGATAAACCCAGTTGATATATTTGACAGCTTATGCAACATAAAAAATATGTCATAAATTGAAGTTTTAGCAGACTATACATCTTTTGGCAATAACACATACCAGGCTTTTACTTGATGTCTCAGGGGCTGATTCAGAGATACGATTTCCACGGCACTTAGGAGCGTATATTTAGGATCTTAGAAAATTTGCATTACTGCACATGCGTAGTAATAGCGCAACGCCGTCTACGTAGCGGTTAGGAGCGTAAATTCGCTAAGAGCGTAAGTTTGAATCGATCGCAAGCACTTAAGATTTTAAGTGCTGCGAAAGTTTAAGATCTTAAGGATTTGCATGGAAATGGGCGGGGGGAGGCAGGGAAATGAGGGAAAGTGGGCGCGGGCTGACACTTAGGATCTCAAATGAACGCTACTACGTCACTTAAGATCTTAAATGACAGCGCAGAGTTAGGGTTAGTCAATGGTGGTCTAACTTTAAGATCCACCGCTGTTTGCAAGGGGAGTGACTATTTATGCAGTGGGCTGTAACCTGCTAAGATCTTAGCTAAGGTGCGTATATTTGCGATCTTTTCGCAATCGCATCTCTGAATCACCCCCTCAGTGTACAACACCAAGAAAAACTTTACTGGCTAAGTAACAATTGAGCTGTATTTTGCATTATGTTATGAACATTGGGCCAGATCTAGAGCTACATCTGTGAGTGTATTTACACTAGCCAGAGACGTAAAAACGCTGTTTTGAATGTACTGCGCATGTGCACGATGTTACGACTCATAACTTTGAACGTACGTATCAGCCTAGTATCAACAGCGTAACTATAGACAAAGGGGCGTGCCAGCCATATGACACCCGTAATTACGATTCGGAGGCGGGGTGAGCCATTTAAATCGTACAGTATGGGCGTGCTTAGGCGCGTAAGTACATGCAGCCATTATGGCCGACAGTAGTTATCCTTTGAAAAGTTAAGGTATGGGTTGGAAAGCATAAAATGGTAAAAGTACGTACGAACAAGGGAAGTGCCTAGGGGAGTGCACAGTAATGACCATAGCGTAAATACACTACGTGTTGAAACATAAAGGAAACGTAGGTCTGGATCCAGCCCATTGTCAAGACATGTTTTTAATAATGGTTTTCATTATTTCTAGATTTAGTGATATCTATCCTGTTTATCTTGTTTTTAAATGTATTATGTTCCATTTAAGCTTTTATAATGCCACAGTGGACAGTAAATACAAATGTTCATTAGTTATATTGCTAAGTCATTTTAGGATAGAAAGCTGTATATAGTAATTACTAGCATATTGCTAACCCATGATTAACATACTACAGCAATTACAAGCTGCGTCTGTGTGATGTGATACTCTCCAGCTAAATATACTGGTATATGGGTCCTTAGGATACACAAGGTGAAAGGGGATCTGTTTAAATGATACAGTAGGGGATTACTTAGGCCCTTACACTGTAACCACAAGTCCAAGCCGTCTCCGCTTTGGTGATACAGGAGGGTTCTGGCATTGTTTCTCCATTGGCCCTGTGCTCGGGGTTTGGTGTTCTGAGTGCAGAAGACGCAGAGGTCTGGATCTAGTCTTTTGTCATAAATAGTAACACTTTATTAATCGTTACACTGGGGTAGGTCAGGTGCAAAGTTATGCTACTAAAATGACCATAATTGCATTTCTTCAGTTAAGAATATCGTGCAAGATGTGTAAAGCTGCCAATGCTGTACTTATTCAACACTAAGTCACCTGCAATGTCCCTCCAGCCTCAAAGTATCATACGCTTAGATTAAATATAGCTATTAATGCATTTGTGTGTGCTTGTTTCCCAGCTATATCCAGAGCAAATAAATGCTAAAGTTATAGTCAACTCCTGATCAACTCAATGGGCTAGATCCAGACTTCATTTCACTTTAAGTACAATCGTGTAGCGTGGTTACGCACTAGTAAGTATAATGCACTTCCCCGGGCACTCCCCTCAAATGCACATGATTTACAAGTTCCAACCCCTACCTTAACTTTTCCTTGCGTATCTGCGGTCGTACGTATCGCCTTGTCGTACGTAACTGCCTAACCCAGCCCATACTGTACAATGTAGATGCCTCCCTCCACCTACAATGCATATTTTCTGTTTGCGTAGGGAAGACACGCCCCATCGTACATAGTTACGAACAATTTATGTACGATCAGAGTTTCAAAGCGTAATATCTGCCATGCGCATGTGCAGTGCGTTCCAACAGCCTAATTTAGATATGCAGCATGCATAAATTCACTGTTGTACTTAAGTCTGGATTTGGCCCAATGTCTGTTTCTACACTTAGCAGCACAAGATGATAAGGGGCCTGATCCAGAATCCCGCATGCTTTCCGTGCGTGCGGGAGTCTGTAATTACGCAAGACAGAGGGGAGTGCACACACCCTGTCACTCCCCTCTGTCGTGCAGGCTTTAAGTCAGACTTGTGGATCAGCGGTCCATACGGCCGCTGATCCGCTACAGTGTGGAAGCCCCCTCCCACACTGTACACTTACCATGCTTCCCCCTGCCCCCTGCAAAATTCTGTCCGATTGTTGATACGCTATGCGCTATACGCATGCACCCTCCAGATAAGTCAGGTGACTTACGCACCTTGCCTTACCTTACCGACGTTATTAATTGTGAATCTGGTCCAAGATAATCAGTGCACACATTTATTCCATGCATAGAAATATATTGGTAACTTGCAAACATTTCATATATATATATATAAACAGTGACTAGTGAAAAGAAATGTCCGGTGTGTTACTTGTTACTGATTACTTGTTTGCTCTGGGAGCCTGACCCCACTACACAAAAAGGGCCTGATCCAGACCTACGATGTAGCGCTGAGCGTTCCTAATTAGAATTTACAAATAAAATTGTATCATATCAAGTCAAACTGGATGTAAACTGTGTGAAACAATCTGTGCACTAAAAACTGTAGCATTTTATACAGTTAATAACCATCTGATAGCTAATGCATTCTTTTCTCTGCCATCACACATCCAGTTTAGAGGAGCAAATGCTGTGATCAGTTTTAATCTCCTGTACCTCAGTGTTTCCAGTGCCCACTTGATTTCTTTTCAACAATAGCATACCTTTTCAAGTGCTTTTTTGGTTGGAGGTCAACCCTGCTTTTCTGATGGAGTCTAGTACTCAGGGCAAATGTGACTGCCAATCAGGACTATGAATGATCCCATCATCAAGACAGGTATCCACATATTCTCTGTGGGGTCACAACCATAAGCGTATCTATAATGGGTGCAGGGTGTGCAGTGCACACAGGCCCCTCAGAACATGTTCTGCACCCAAGTCCACATATCAGGGTTGGCAGTGGAAGGGGGACCCATTCGGCATCTATTAATTTCCTCTAAGATGTTCCGGAGGGAAGAAATAGATGCCAAATGAGCCACCCTTCCCCTGTGGTGGGACTGTCCCGATTCGCGGGCTGAAAAAGGGATGAGACTATGCCCCACCCCATTTGAGCCCTGCGAATCGGAACAGTCCTGTCTCAGGGTAAGGGGGGAGGGGGGGCCCATGTACAAATCCTACACAAAGGCTCACTTCTTAACACTCCCCTGGTCACAACATCTTTATCCATCATTCTCTGAAAGGTGACTGGGACTCCATGTAACCCAAAAAAATACTTTTTGTACTAAATGTTGGCTTGTGGGATGGAAAAAAATGTTTTTTCTTTTGCACCATCTGTCAATGACACTTGTCAGTAATCTTTTGTTGAGTCAAGTGTGGTGAGATAATAGGCTTTTAACAGTCTTTCAATTAACTCATCCACACGATGCATAGGGTAGGCATCAAACTTAATTTAACTTCAGAAAGTCATTACAGAAACGTCGCCTCCCGTCTGGTTTTGGAATTAACACAACAGGACTTGACCATTCACTATGTGGTTCCTCAATTACATCTTTTTCCAGCATTTTACAATAGCCACTCGTCTTGCTTCAGGAACTCTATAGGGTTTTTCCTTATCTGTAACCCCTGGTTCTGTCATGTCACATTTAATGATTGTTGTCTCTCCTGGAATTTCTACCTGAATCTACACGAGGTGCTGGTGTACTTGAAAAGGCTTCCCTATCTTTCCAGGTTTTGTAGGATTTATATGGTAAATCTGCTCCTTTTCTCTACATGGTTGGCTAGAGACGCTTTCTCAATTAAGCCAAAAAAAATGTACTTTTAACTGTGGGGACTAAAACCACATTCTGTCCCCAGGGTAAAAGGTGCACACTTTAGCCTTTTTATTATAGACTCTCTGTTGTTGTTATTGTTTGGTCTGTTGCATGTGTTCATTCATAATGGGAGCTACTGCAACTGCAATACATTTTCAATAACAGTTTTGTAAGGATTACATTGTGCCCACAGGTTTGATTTGCTAAGTGCAGGAATCTCTAGGATGTGTCCCGTACAAGTCAAATGGCAAGCACATGGCAGCGGACTGTGGATCTTCCCTTAAGGCAACTAACAAATATGGCAACAGAAAATTTAACTTCTTCCAAATTTGTCTTCCACCTTTTTCAACATACTTTTTAGGGTTTATTAAATCTCTTAACTAGACTATCAGTCTGAGGGTGGTAACTTGAGTAGTGTACATGTTTCTTTCAGATTCTTCTACATATATGGGATGTCCTGGTCAGCTAGGAATTCTATGAGTGTTAACCAGGGCCGGTGCTAGCATGTCTGACGCCCGCCTGCAAAAAAATAAATTTACGCCCTCCTATTTTTGAGTCTTCAGGCTCCTCTTTAAAAGTGTTGGACGTGATGATGCCACGCCCAACATTCAGTGAGAAGGGAGCAGGGTGGAGTGAGGAGAGCAGAGGATGCTGGGTCCCGGGTGCCCCATATTAGGTAAATATATATATATATTTTTAAAGTTCTTTCCTTTTTTTCATTTATATGGTGACCAGCAGGGGGATGGTAGATGGAAGGGAGAGCCTATCTGGCTTGGCGCCCCCCTGCCACGTTTACCCCGCTTACTGGGCTTCGCTGGCCCTGGTGTTAACACTCTGCTAAAGATCTGGGGTCGGATCCAGAATTAATAAAGACAGCTGACTTACCTATGCTACATGCATAAGTCGGCTGTTAGTTGATGAATTCTGCATCAGAATGCAGCCATCCAAGGCAGACCCAATCAGCATATGTACAAGATACGCATTGAGGGTGGGCATAGGAATGGTAATTGTACAGTAAGGAAATTCCAAAGTCCTTACGTATGATCCTCCATTTCATATATGGCCTTCTGCATGAGGAAACTTTAAGTTGAGATTCTGCAAGTGGAATGCCTGGAAATGCAAGAGGAGTGCCGGGGTAGTGTAAATCCCTTGCACATACGGAATATAGGATAGTAATTCCATATGTTAGTCTCAGCAATGGAGGCTAGCATACAGAATCTGCTACTACTTCACAAAATGGTGATTGCTTAGATCAATTTATAGGTTAACGTAAACAGGTGCATAAAAAGGCAGGGGTAATCTGCTTTAACAGAAACAAAGGTAATTAACCATTAACCAGTAACAGTCTATACCATCTATCTGTAACATAAAACGCAGAAACTTTTGTTACACACATTTGCAAATATATGATAAGCCACCAGCCACCATCATAGCCTTTCTACGATTGTGGTCCATCCTGTAACAGTGAGAGTCCCTATATCTAAATTCAATCCCTGGACATGTTTTCTACCTATCGTTATTGTTGACATATTTTGCAGAGGTATAGCTTTGATTAATCCATTATCACTAAAATATGATAGTGACTATGTGCAGATTATATTATAGGCCCGACTAGATTCATCGAGCCATTGCATGAATAGCACATGAGCCTCACAGTGCTGAGGTCATGAGCTTGATTCCAGGACAAGGCCTTATCTGTGTGATGTTTGTTTGCCAATGCTAGTAAAATTAGTCTTTGTATGTTTGTGTGTGTGTACTGGGGGGATTCAAATTTTAGCTCCACTGGTGGTGCTATATAAATAAATGCTAATAAAACCGATTGTGTTGCGGGAGGGCCTTGCTGTCCACAATCAGCAATGCAGCAGCACCTCTGTGCCCCCATCCCCTGCTGCAAATGGCATTACAAGCCACCACCTGCTACATGATTGATTTGTGTGCCCGTGTTCCCATCTACTTTGTGTTGTACTTGCATAGCCATCAAAACCTACTGTTGTGTGCGCCATTAGATGTGAATGTTTTGTTAAGTGCCAATTTGTGTGTGCCTCAGCATCAGGCCCTGAAGCTTGGATGTTTATACTAAGTTACATTTATTTTTGCACCATTTATTGCACTGCATAAAACAGAACCTTGCTCACATTATTGTATTTGAAGGCGCATGTAAAGGAAAAACAATGAAATGTATTTAATGTTGCATCTCTAGTCATTTACCACTTATTCTGGTGGATGGTATATCTGAGATGGTGATTGGGTTTATTTATGATTACTCTGCATGTGTTGACATGTCTCTATTACTATAATTATATTTTATGCTGCATATTATATTAAATATCAGTGCAGTACAAGGGATGAATATAAGGCAAATTGCAGGATGTAGTTTTCTGCAACATATCAAAGGGCTTTATCACTGTTCACAAGATCAGGTACTATATTTATTACATGTTCCAAAAAAGTAAAATGAAGGTGTTGTCTATCACAAAAAATGACAGAAGATTCTCCAGAGAATGGGCCACACTCCTCTGTTTGGCCTGGATCAGTGATCAAATCTATTGTCTAAAACATCTGTAACACTGTGTAACTAAACCCTTAGAGGCTGATCCAGAGTTTGGGAGTATGGGCATAACAGGTGCATGTGTACAACTCGGCTAACCCAATTTACAATGTGAGGGGAGCTAAGTAATTTTTAATCTATTGCAGGAAACATTATTTACTTTAGCACATAGATCTCACATACTGTATAGCTTTATGCATGGTTGCCGACTTTCCCTGAACATCCAGGAGACTCCCGAAATCCTGGGAGATCTCCCGGACTCCCGGCAGAGGACCCTTTTCTCCCGGAGACAATACAATGTCCGGGAATAGTATTATTCCCGGGCACTGTATTGTCACATACACAGTGCCCGGACCGCTGCATCCGGGCACTGTATATGTGTTGCTATGGCAATACATACACAGTGCCTGGACGCAGCGGTCCGGGCACTGTGTATGTGTTGCCATAGCAACACATACACAGAGACTGGACGCAACTGTCCGGGCGCTGTGTTTGTTTACTGCAGACGCTGCGTGACGCTGACGTCAGCGTCATACAGAAGAACAGGCGCCGCAGAGGACGGAGGGTGAGGAAGAAGACA